>PVKE010001254.1:0-105598 GCA_004027555.1 Craseonycteris thonglongyai
AGAGAGAGAGAGAGAGAGAGAGAGAGAGAGACAGAGACAGAGACAGAGACAGAGAGAGAACTGAACTGGGGGAGCTCCCAGTTCAGCATATGGTTCCGCACGGGCCGGAGCCAGGATTCGATCCTCGGTCCCCGGAGCTGCAAAGTGAGCGCTCAACCCACTGAGCCATCCAGGCTTCCCCTGTATCACTTTTTAAAATTTTTTTCTCAACTTTTACCCCACTGTCTTAACCATGCAGTTCTATAGAATGTTTTCACACCTGAAAGGGCAAGCCTGCTGTCACAGTTCAGTTGGCAGTTTTGGTCATTTGTTTTCCAAATGAAGCAACTTGTTAAAATACGTACATGGGTGAGGGAAAAGGTAAATATAGAGGGTTTCTAAAAATATTGGGTTTTATTAAGGTACACAAGAGTGCTCATTTTATTCTTTAAATGACATGTATATCATATGTGTATGGTGGCATGTCTTTTGTCAGTTAAAAGAAGATGGTGAATTAAATTGGGTAACTGGTAACTAAGGCTCCAGCCAGTCAATGTAAGGTTGTCAAAGAATAAGGGTGGGGACACCAGGATAGCTCAGCAGCTGAGCACTTTCCTCACAATTGAAAGGTCTGGGGTTTGATGCCTGGCCCTGGCCTGTAAACTGCAGTGCAACTGGTAACCACCAGATGGCAAGGGTTCTTGCCTCCCAGGCAGGAGGTCCCTTGTTCGCCTCCCACTTTACACGGCCCACATCCACCTGTGTGGAATGAAACCATGTCACAACTAATGATGTACAACCATGGAGATTGCTCTGGACACTCCACTATTCCCTTTCACCTTCTCTCAAAACAAACAAAAAAATTTTTTAACTTAAAAAAAGGGGGTATGCTGGGTTGAGCACTCGTTTTGCAGCCCCAGGGTCTGAGGATCGAATCCCGGCCCCGGCCCGTACAGACCCACATGCTGTAGTGTGCCCCCAGTTTGTTCCTTGCGGGGGTGAGCTTCCCATGTGGGAGGCACCCAACTTGGGGGTGGGGGGAGACACACCTCTCATGTAGGAGGCCCCCCACCCACATGTGAAACAAAACCATATCAAGAACTAATGTACACCTATGGAGACTGCTCTGGGCTCTTCTCTCTCTCCTTCTCTGCTGAAAACAAAAATAAATATTTTTTAAAAACTTTTTAAAAAAGGAATAAGGGCAAAAACTACAGGAGTGACACTTTTTGAAGTAAGTCTGAACAGTTTTTGAATAGGCTGATTGGACGTATCAAAGAAAAAAGTGCATTGTTGATAGAATCAGTAGAAAATGTTTGAGTTTAGGTGTGAAGCACACATGACAGCTGGTCTCCACGTCTTTCTGCAGCATCACTTCAGTTAAGCCAGGTTGGTATTAGTTTCCCTCATCAGAATTTCTCAACTCCATAGTTTTGGTCACAAGGCCTTTTTAAATATAATTTTAAGAGTGGCACAGAAAACCATGTGCCTCCTAACATAACATGATTTATCTAATATTTTTGCAAAATAAAAGTATAACCTAAGTCTAACCATGAAAAAAACATCCAAAACAAAAGCAGAATTATGAGGTAAGAGAAAAATACAGACAGTCTGGAAACAGTGAATCCTGCTTACGCGTTTTGGGGGCAGGGGAAACTAGCTGGCTAATAGTTTAGTGTGAACAGTCTTTCTTTGGGCTCTCTGAAGTTATCAAAGAATACAATTTTAGTTGTTAATGTATTCCCTAGAAAATCTTGAGAATTTATCTGTAGAGTATAAGTGAGGCCATCTCTGTTATGTCTGCCTGTATATTTCTGTTAGTACCTCAAATTTAGTTAATAGACATCTTCACTATTTACCTTTGTCAGAATTTTTCACTGGACACCTAGGAAAAACCTTATTTACAGCCTTCCCGAATGCTTCTGAAGCACTTGTGTAATCAGGACTCTCACACTACAGCACTACTCCCTTAAAGGAGTTGTGATTAAAATTAGAATTGCGTTTGCAGGGTTTTTAGATTCATCTGTGAAGAATTGACCACATCTGAGCAGCAGTCAACTTTGCCTCTGAGTAGTGTCTCCACTGATTCATGTTTTTCCCTCCTCCCTTCCTCCTTCCCTCCACTCCTTTGTCCTTTTCATCTTTATTCATAGATATTTCAATGAAAGGAATAAAGTTTCTATATTTTACCAGGAATAAGTTTGTGTTAATCTTAAATAGGATAAGATTTTTGTAATCCCTAAGGCAACTAAGAAAAAATCACTTTAAAAATTATTAAAATGGTATACAGGTATCCATTTTTAAGACAAAATCATAAAGGGGGGGGACATTTAAGATAGGAGACAAATGGCTAAATGGAAGACTCAAGTTAAATCATATTGATAAATACATTGAATATAAATGGACTAAATCCTCCCATCAAAAAGCAGAGATATCCTGGGATGGAGGGTAGCTCAGTGGTTGAGTTCTTGCCTCCCAATCCCAAGGTCTGGGATTCTATTCCCAGCTCCCGCCATGCAAACCCCATATGCTGAACTGCTGTGCAACTGGTAACAGTCAGGATGGCTCAGCGGGGAAGGTTCTCATGTGGGAGGCCCCCAGTTCAGTTCCTGCCCCAAAAAGCCCCACATCCACCTGTGTGGAATGAAACCATGTCACAACTAATGATGTACAACTATGGAGACTGCTCTGCCCCCCTCCCCACCCCATTCTGTCTCACACCTTCTTGGAAAAGCAAATCTTTTAAAAAATAATAATAATAAAAGCAGAGATATTTCAAATTTTAAAAAAAGGCAGATTCAAAACTATATTTTATGTTATTCTATTTATTATATATTAAATATTTGGAAAAGGTCACTCTGTAGAAACAGAAGGACTGGTTCCTTGGGGCTGGGGACAGTAGTGCTGATTGACTGTAACAGGTATAGGGGAGCTTTTTGAAGTGATGGAAATGTCCCAAAGCTGGTTTGTGCTGATGATGGAACAACTCATAAATTTACAAAAACAAAACAAAACAAAAACCTTTTGCATTATACACTCACAATTTTATGGTTGTATAAATTGTAACAAATCAAGCAATTAAATTGAAAAAAAATTGTACTGCAATAGCACAAACACCCAAAGTCTCTAAAATGAATATTCTGACTGTGGACAAAGGCATAGAACAATTAGAATCTGATACACTGCTGGAAGGATTATAAATTGGTTCAATCACCTTGACAATTTGAACTTATGTACACCCAACAACCCAGCAATTCCAACCTTAGATCCATATCCAATAGGAATGCATATTATGTATGTACCAAAAGTCATGTACAAGAATTTTCATAGTAGCACTATTCATTGTATACCCAAATAGGAAGCAATCAAAATGTACATCAACAGAATAGAAAACTAAATTATGGATTATTCATACAATGGAATAATGTAACCAGGAACCAGACTGGCTGAATGGAATCCCCGAGTTTGAGCGGTGGGAATTAAGACAGCCCATGTGACCTGCTGACTCCCCTGAATAGAAGAGCCCCAAATAGCTTTATTGATTATCTTATATAGCAAAAGTTTACCATTACCTGGAACAGGTATTAGCATAGCAAAGCACAGTGTAAACAGATCTTTACAGGTGATAACAGCCCCTTCCAGTAAAGGCTTTGATATGTAGACCATGGGCTCCAAATCTATCAGTGTCTGTCAGCCTTGCCTTCCTGGGAAGCTGGTAAATAGATTTTTCTGTATCTAATCACCCAACTAACTCCCTGAAAGGAGAGAAAAAGGGGGACTGAGGCCTTGCCTTCAAAGCCCCGGGCCGGTCCCTCCAGTTAGGCCCAGGGAAACAAGGCTTTGCCAATCGAGGTCCCCCGAAACCTTTTCGTTCAGGCTCCACATCGGCCCCTTACAGAATAATAACTACTCACAACATGAATAAATCTTATAATAATTCCATTAATATTTAAACCAGAATAGTTACCCCAGGGGAAGATGTAAGTGGGGGCTTCTGGAGTGCTGGTAATGTTTTTCCTTCTGTTTTCTTTGTACTGTCTGATTAATCTTTTCACACTTTGGATTCACATGCTTGTTTATGAATGCTGTGCATCAATACAATATTTACTAAAATAATACAAAAAATATTTGGAGTTATGGAAAGCTACTTGAAATAACACAGGCAGTGAGATTATTTGAATACTTTTAAAATTTATTTTTATTATTTTTGAGGTGAGAGCAGTCTCCACAGCTGCACATCATTAGTTATGACATAGTTTCATTCCACACAGGTGAATGTGGGCTCACGCAGGGTGGGAACTGAACTGGGGGCCTTCCGCTTAAAGGTGAGAACCTTCGCCACTATCCCAGTGGTTACCAGTTGTGCCACATTTCAGCATATGGGTTTGCATAGTCTTGGGCCAGGATTCAATCCCTGGACCTCATGATTGCAAGGCAAGCGCTCAATCTGCTGAGCTATCCGAGCATCCCCTGAATAATTATTTTAATAATTTATATAGTGCCTTATTTAAAAAAGAAATTATAATGCGATGCATGGGTGATGTGATGTGGAGTTGTCCATTGGGAAACTGTCTGATTGTTACCAACCAATGTCACCCCATTAAATTTAACAATAAAATATAATCATATTAAAAATAAATAAATAAATAAAAATAAAAAAGAAATTAAACATGAATGTTTATCATCACATCAATCATCAATGCTATTTTTATTTTGAACGTGGTACTAGTAAATATATATTTCGGCAACTTGTTAGAAAAAACATGATCTTGTCCCTCCGTAGAACAAACACAGTGCATGCCTCACAAACTAAGAGGTTTATTCTAATTCCTCTTGAAAAGAAACAAAAACAATGAGAAATGAGTCTAAATTCAGAGGCAGAGAAAAATAAAAGCAAGTGGGAAAGTATAGTGTAGAGGTAACCATCTGGATCCTAGAATCAATGTTTCGCTTAAATTTCATACACCCCTACATCCAGCTCTGTGACCTTAGCAAGTTTATTGTGCTCCAAGCATCCTTCTTAGGTACCTGGCACAGGGCCTGGCATGTGATACAAGCTCTAATAATATATAGCTAATATTACCCCAAATTCTGAAAGGTAGAATGACAGAGCAACTATCCTTTTTACATATTAAAAGGTTGTGAAAGTAGTGAAAATACCTGTATTGGCATATGGATGAAAGGGAATACAGAAAAACCATATTAGATGTTGTATTAGTTTGCTAGAGCTGCCATAACAAAATAATAGAGTGGATGGCTTAACAAGATACTTATTTCCTCAAAGTTCTAGAGGCTAGGAGCCCAAGATCAAGGATTTAACAGGTTTGGTTTCTTCTGAGTCCTCTCTCCTGCAGATGGCTACCTCACGTGATATTTCCTCTGTGCTCACACCCTTCTGTGTCCACATTTCCCTTCTTACAAAGAAAGACACATCATTGGGAAAAGGCTCTCCCATATGACCCCATTTAATGACCTCTTTAAAGGCCCTATTCTCCAAATAGTCACATTGTTTGGTAATGTGGGTTAGAATTTCAACATGTTAATGTGTATAAAGGACGCAAGGAGTGCAGGATCAGTTAGTAATGTAATTTGGGATAATTTCTGGAAATTGGAATAAGATTTAAGCATAAACCGCCTCCTCAAAATAATAGTCCAAAATGTTCAATGGTTTTGGAGAAATCCCAGTAGGAAAAAACTTGTAATATTTATCAAATTTCTTCATAATGAGAAAAGGCAGGATTTCCTAAGCTTAAAAGAGGTGAGGAATGAGGGGCAATCACCCAGAACATGTAATTGGTTTAACTACATACTATAAACATTTCATATGCAAAAAATTTGAAAAGCAAAGGGGTAAAAATGTTAGTTATAATGGACCGTTATTTGTTACAAAAGCTTATACAGATAATAAAAGTCCTTATTTTCAGACTTGAAAGAAGTAATGATAGGAATGAGTAAAGAACTGTGAAAGTGTTTTATCAAAATGTGAAGCAGGGGAAGCCGGGATGGCTCAGTGGGTTAGGCGCTCACTTTGCAGCGCCGGGGACCAGGGATCGAATCCTGGCCCCGGCCCGTGTGGAACCATATGCTGAACTGGGAGCTCCCCCAGTTCAGTTCTCTCTCTGTCTCTGTATCTCTCTCTCTCCCTGTCAAAAATAAAAATAAATACATAAATAAATATAAAAAAAACAACAAAATGTGAAGCAAAGTAGGGACATGATTAGCATTACCTGTAATCAAAGAAGCATATTTTAAAAGACTTATGTGGGTGTGTTTAAAACCCTTGCCAGTTGGGGAAGCTGGCATGGCTCAGAGGGTTACACGCTCGCTTTGCAGCCCGGGGGACCAAGGATTGAATCTTGGCCCCGGCCCATGCAGACCCACATGCTGAACTGGGGTGCCCCCAGTTCAGTTCTTGCCGGGGCCTATGTGGGAGGCTCCCGGCCCAGTTCCTGCCCTGCGCAGCCCCGTGCCCACCTGTGGAGTGAAACTATATGGAAAACTAATGCTGTCAACTACGGAGACTGCTCTGGGCCCTTCCCATTCTGTCTCTGTCTGTCTGTCTCTCTCTGTCAAAAAAACAATATGGGGAAGCCGGGATGGCTCAGTGGGTTAAGCGCTCACTTTGAAGCGCCGGAGACTGGGGATCAAATCCCGGCCCCGGACGTGCAGAACCATATGCTGAACTGGGGAGTTCCCCCAGTTCAGTTCTCTCTGTCTCTGTATCTCTCTCTCTCTCTCTCTCTCTCTCTCTCTCTCTCTCTCTCTCTCTCTGTCAAAAATAAATAAATAAATAAATATATTAAATCAATCTTTAAAACCCTTGCTAATGGCTCCAATCCATTACGGCTAAGAGGTGAAGAAATTGTGTGAGTTAAATCCATTCCAACTTTCTGTCTAAAGTGTAGAGCTCTCAGTTACCTCTCCTCTCATGAATCCTGCTTCCTAAAAGTGGAAGCAGCAAGGGGTTGAGACTGTTTTGCACCAACTGGTCATAGCATTGTAACTAGCAATGGAAAAACAACCAGCACAACCAGGACACCTGTGCAGGCTTCAGGGGAGAAGGAGACAGCAGGCTTGGAGGTCAGACAACTTCCACTGGCCAAGGTGGCCAGGACTCCAGCTCTTCTCTCGGTGAATCGCAGCAGCAGCAGAATGAAAATTGATCACCTACTTTAGTGACAGAACACCCACCCGTGTGCACAGAGAAAAGCTCTACTCTAAGAAAAACCCACACTACGTGCTACTCAGAGGCCAAACCAGCAGCTTCAAAGTGACAGCCTCAAAGAATCATTAGCGTTACCTACGATGATGAGCTCGTTAGAAATAAAAATTCATGGACCCCAGGTACTACACCAGAATCACTTAAGAAGGAGCCTAGAAAATTATTTTAGCAAGTTCTCAAGGTGATTGTTTCACATATCAAAGTTTGAGAACAGATGATACAAAAGGAAAAGCAGATTGATCTTGCATTTCTGCTCCCTGTGCTTGAGGGTCTGACTCTGACCATAAAATCATGAAAGGGTTAGTGATGTCAAGATGGTAGAAACCCAGAAACAAACAATAATAATAAAACCACTTCCTGTCAGGCTTTTTAACCACACTGCACATCAAGACATGAACGAACAGTCAATCTTTTTATAAATTTGCTTCCTTTTAAATAGGCAAAGCTCTTTATGCCATTGGGCAAAAAGGAAATTCATTTCTTTATTAGGTGGGCACTACAAATTCACGTGTACATCAAAGTAAACCACTACCCATCAAGAAAAAGGAAAAAGGAAACGCAGAGATTTCAGAATACTTGCTTCTCTTGAACTTTAGTGGCAGAAGCAGAACTGTTCTGGTAACGCTCCTGACAACAACTTATGCAACAGGATGCTGGCCAGCCTGGGAACCCGACGCGTGGGCCTTCAAGAAGTTCTCAAGTTTTTCCATCTTCTCAGCTGGAGAAGGAAAAATGCTCGCTGTTTCAAACCACTCCGTCATTGGGAGGCGGGGGTACGGGGTAGGTGCTGGCAACGTCATTTGTCAGGGTGGAGGCTCTGAACTTGGGATCCGGAAATGGTGGGTAACCAAGCTGAGGCTGGCATGGGCAGTGAGAGGCCCGAAAGCCTCAGATCATGGCTTACTCCCCCAAGGTCCTGCCTACATAGCCTCCTCTCACGAAGGGAAATTGCAAGAGGTATTGGAAGGGTATGAGAGTGTGACAGGAAGCCAGGTGCGGCTGGGCGGCTCACAGGTGGGTCCCTGTGAGGCCCTCACCTCGGGCCTGCTGGTCCCGGTGTCTGGATGCCAAGCTCAGGAGCACGCTCTTCACCCGACTCTGCACACGGGGCCGTCCTAGGATGGCGATTTCCACTAAGTTCCCGGAGTTTACTTTGTCCACCGTCAGCAGGACCTGGTTCATCCACTCCATTTCTGGAATGACGGCTCGGTCTGGGCCTAAACAGAAGAAAGACTGAGGAGAAGGAAAGAGCTGAGAGCTGGCATCATGGCATCACATGTGGCCCAGGAATCGGGCAAGAGGCTGTAAAGAGCTCCTCTGCCAGCCTCTCTGGGACTGGAGAGGGCCAGGCCACCCGCACACCTGGGGATGCTCACCGAATATCTCATCAGCCAGCCATGCTTCCAGGTAAAACACCAACGGGTTGCTCAGTTCCTGCGCAGGGAACCACCACGGCCGGATGCGAATCCGTGGTAGCTGCAGCGGGAGTAACCTCAGTGGGTCGTCCACGGATGACTTGGTGGGCATACATTCATCCCCCGGGTCCACAGCACCTGCATGGTCTGCCATGCTGGGACCAGCAGCCCAAGAGCAAGATCCAAGAGGCTCTGGAGGAACTCCAGGGAGCCTCCAGCAACTCCAGCCCTGCCCCTTCCTGTGCACCCTTGGCCCTTTAGAGCAAGCCGGCCCAATCGACTCCGGGTGCTCAGGCCAGGTGGCACCGCAGGGTGCTTCCTGCTCTCCGACAATTACCAAGATTTCCTGTTTGACCTTGAATTAGTATTTATATGCGCTCCAGCTGGATCTCACAGTCAGCCTCTCCGTGGTTTTCTCCACCAAGTAAAGTAGTGTCAGCCTCAAAGGCCCCCGCACATGGTTGGCTAACTGTGATTTGAATTGGCCACTTTAACTGGGAATCACTTTCAGTGCTTAGGTTAAGGTTTCTGTTACCTTCTACAGGTAGGTAGGTAGGTAGGTAAATCAGGTCGAGGGCAGGCTCATGGAATCTACATTTTTCTCTTCTGCTCGCAGTCACGTCTGACTTTGCTGTTGGTTACCACTTCTAAATCATTCAAGCAAGTGTTAACTGTTTTAAAATATGAGCATCAAAGGTGTTCATTATAGAAAACATAGCAAGTATAGAAAAATCCCATTTATTTCCAATGTCCTAAGACAACTAATGTTAATACACATTTCTTTTTTATTTTTATTATTATTATTATTTTTTACAGAAAGAGATACAGAGACAGAGAGAAGGGGGAGGCCCCAGAACAGTCTCCACAGTGCACATCATTGGTTTTTCCACATAGTTTCATTCCACAGGTGGGCCCAGGGCTGCACAGGGCAGGAAATGGGCTGGGGTCTCACGGGGTGAGAACTGAACTGGGGGCACTCCCCAGTTCAGCATAAGGGTCCACTCTGGCCAGGGCTGGGATTTGATCCTCGGTCCCCGGGGCTGCAAAGTGAGCGCTTAACCCACTGAGCTATCCCAGCTTCTCCTAATGCACATTTCTTACTAATGTTCTTAAATTTATTTAAAAATTTAAACTATGAAAGATTTCATACATTCAAAAAAGTTATATGTAACACCTGTGTATAAATCCCAACACCCCATCACCAATTAACAAGATGTTAATGTTCTCTTACTCACTTCTCTCTTTAGAATAGATATCACTAAAACACCTTTCCTTTTCCTCCCCACAGGAAATCATTGTCCTGAAGCTGGTGTTATACTCTGCATGTTATACTTTTTTTAGTATCTTTCTGGAAATACTGTTTGGTAGCTGTTTTAGAATAGCTAGCATCTGCTATACAAATGATTTTGTTCTTATAGCTATCTATAATGTGTTTGTTTTAAAAATCTTCTTAATGTAAAATTTTTATCATTTATCTAAGGGGGATAGTATTAAAATACTACATAACACCTAATAACCAGTCACCTAACCTACCTTTCTTACTCCTTTCCCTGAGCCCCGCCACCCAGTTCATCACTAACTAAAGGTCCCATCCTCTAGTTCTCTTCTTTCCTTACACACTTGCTTCCTAGGAATTCTTATCCATTCCCAATCTTGACCTATTACATATAATAATTTCTAAACACTGATCTCCAGCCACAACCTCTTTCCTGGTGCTACCAGATGAGCCAACTACGAAGTTCCCAAGACACTGGAAACTCTGCAGATTCTAGTGTGAACTCAGCATGTTATTCCCTCCTAGCTTTCCAGAACAGATGGCCAAACAATGACTTTGAAGCATCTTCATCGACTCCTTCATATCTATCCCGCGTGCCTGGCTGAATCTTGAGACACTTGACAGACTTCTGCCAGAGGGTGCTCTTCACCAACCATCAATTAAGAGAACATACTTTTTATAAAAGACAATTGGGAAGTTACCTATGAAAATTTTAGTGTGTAGACTTTATGATTTAGTAGTTCAATGTCTAGGACTCCCTCCTATAAAAATTTACAAGTAAGGAAGGAAACATGAACATTTTTCATTTCAGCATTATTTGCTATAGTGCAAAACTTTTGAACAAATGTCCAAAAAGAAAATGATTAAAATTAGGGACCAAGTATTTAAGTCACATAAACATGTCATACAAGTGCATTGTAAGCATCACAAATAACAAGATAGACTAAATGGTCAGAAGAATATGTTTGATGTACTGTTGAGTAAAAGTTACAAACAGCATAACCTTTGTTTTGTGTTGAGTGTTCAAATAGGCTGTTGTCTTGACCTGATCAAGCATGTAATTTTCTGTACCTGGTAGCATTCACATACTAGTACCCTTGACTATCCACCTCCCTTTATCCTATGTAATTCTTTGGTGACTACCAAGTGACATGGGGATTCATTTCATCTTGCAGCCACCCAAAACATGCCTTGTATGTAAGTTTCCCTTATTAAACTCTATTAGTTGCCAAACTGGTGTGGCCTGCTTTGTTCTTTGATCTCTCTTTGCCCTCTGCTTGTGAAGGTAGATTTTCAGTCTTGGGTGGGGCTTGTCCCTGGATCTACACGTACAAACAGCAGTATCCCCCCTTATCCATGGTTCACTTTCCAGGTGTTCAGTTATGTGTGGTCAACAACAATCTGATAATATTATGTGGAAAATTTCAGAAGTAAACAATAAGTTTTAAATTGTATGCCGTTCTGAGTAACATGATGAAATTTCAGGTTGTCCTGCTCCATCTGCCCAGAATGTGAATCATCCCTTTGTCTAGTGTATCCACACTATATACGCTACCTGCCTATTAGTCACATAATAGACATCTCAGTTATCAGGTTGAGTGTCATGGTATAGGCATTGCAGTGTTTGTCTTCAAGTAACCCTTATTTTACTTAATAATTGCCCCCAAACAATTTAAATACTATTGCAGTACATTGTTATAATGGTTCTATTTTATTATGTTATTGTTGTTAATCTGTTACTGTGCCTAATTTATGAATTAAACTTTATCATATATATATATAGGAAAAGTCAGAGTATATATAGGATTTGGTACTATCCTCAGTTTCAGGTATCCACTAGGGGTCTTCAAATACTCATATATTCCCTGAGGATAAGGGGAGACTGTTATAGATTAAAAGGAAAGGGATGGAGAAAGATATACCATAATAAGACTAATTAAAATTAAGTTGGAGTAGCTATATTAATTTAAACAGAACTAACTTCATAGCAAGGAAAATTATAATGATAAAGGGCTAAATCCTCCAAGAAGCCATAGCAGTCCTTAATATGTATATAAACTAAAAACTGCATCAAAATATGTAGGCTAAACTGATGAAATTACAAGGAGTATAGACAAATTCACTCTTACAGTTGGAGACTTCAGCACCCTGCTATCACAAACGAACTGGTCTAGCAAGCAGAAAATCAAGAAGGATATAGTTGAACTTAACAGCACTATTAATCAGTTGGGTATAGTTGACATCTATGGACTACTTCATTCATACACTGTAGAATATTCATTCTTCTTAAGCCCACATGGAATATTTACCAAGACAGACCATATGCTGGCCCTTAAAACATACCTTAAATTTAAAAGAATAGAAATCATACAGTGCCTGCTAAAATTTATGACAAGGACCTTAACCTGGAGAGAAATAAGGAGAGGAGGACTGTCACCCTCCATGTCATCAAGAGCACTACAAGAAGAAATTTATGTTTAGAACATAGCTCAATGATTGCAATTGCCCCCTCCTCTTCCTCTTTATAAAGTACTTCTTTTTATCTTTTGCCAGTTTTATTCTTTTTTTTTTAATTGTTAAATTTTTTGAGGTGACATTGGTTAGCAAAAAATTGCATAGGTTCCAGGTGCATAATTCTACAGTATATCATCTATGTGTTTCATTGTGTGCTCACCACCCAGAGTCAGTTCTCCTTCTATCACCATATATTTGATGCCCCCTCCCTTCTCCACCACCCCCTTATCCCCTCTTCCTCCAGTTTAGTGGGTACATGTGGCTCACCATGTCTGCACTGGATTGAAATTTTTTCTTGAATAAATCCTTCTGGTGATGGAATACCTAGTTGTTGTTGTGTGTTTTTTTTTTCTTTTATGGTTGACAATGTTCGCAGCGCACAGTGGAATTGAACTAGCCATCATCAGAAGGATAGTTGGAAAATACTTGGAGATTAAACAGCACACTTCTAAATAATACATGGATCAAAGAAGAAATCTTGAGAAAAATTAAAAGATAGTTTGAACCAAATAAAAACACAACTTAAAATTTGAGGGATACAATAAAAACAGTGTTTAGAGGAAAAAATCTAAAATCAATCATATACGTTTCCACCCTAGGAACTGGGGGGGGGGGAGCAAATTAAATCCAAAGTAAGCATAAAAATATAAAGGATAAAAATTAGAGCAGAAATTAATGAAATTGAAAAGAGAAAATCAATAGAAAAAAAATCAATGAAACCAAAAACTGGTTCTTTGGGGGGGGGCGGGGGGGGAATCAATAAACCTCCATCCATTGAAAAAATAAGACTCAAATATCAGAAATGAAAGAGGGGACATCACTACAAATCCCATGGACTTTTAAAAAAATAATAGAGGAGAGATGCCAGGATACCTCAGCAGGTTGAGAGCTTGTCTTGCAATCCTGAGGTCCAGGGATTGAATCTCAGCCCCAGCTGGTGCAAACCCATATGCTGAACTTTGGTGCAATTGGTAACTTCAGGAATGGCAGCAAAGTTTCTTGCCTCCATGTGGGAGACCCCCGGTTCAGTTTCCGCCCTGCTTGGTCCCACGTTCACCTGTTTGGAATGAAACCATCACAACTGATGATGTGTAACTGTGGAGACTGCTCTGGGCCCTCCCCACTTCTCTCTCCCTCTCTTTCTCGCTCTCTTTGCTTCTCTCAAAACAATATAATACATATTTTAAAAAATAAAATAAAAAAAGATAATAGAGGAATACTATGAACAAGTCTATGCCCACGAGTTTGATTATTTAAGTGAAATGGACCAATTCCATGAAAGAACAATCTCCCAAAACTAACAGAAAAATAGAGAAACTGAATAGAGCTATAACTATTAAAGAGATTGAGTCAATAAGTAATAACTTAGCAAAGCATCAGGACCAGATGTGTTCCCTGGTGAATTATAAAAACATTTAAGAAATTGTACCAATTTTCTATAATATCTTCCAGGAAATAGAAGCAGAGGGAAAACTTATTGTTTTTCTTGTCAATTATCTCTAATTAAAATATTTTCCTTTGTAGTTCTTCACTAGGTGGGCATTCCACAGCACCACTGTTGATGTCATCTATGATGTCATGGGGGTGGCAGCCCTCAACATTGCAGCCCACAGACTGGGCAGTCCCCAATAGCTCTTCAGTGGTTTCAGAGAGTTCTCTAGGTAAAGATCTATGCTGCATCTGTTGGGCAATACCGACAATATCAAAAGTGATTGTTCCATTACGCTTAATGTTTTGTTTTGTTTGGTGTGTGTTGTGTTGTATTGTGTTGTGTTGTGTTGTGACTAGCGATCTGTGCCACATCCGTTAGGCAATATTGACAGACTCATCAAAAGTGACATTTCCATTGTGCTTAATGTTTGTTTGCTTGCTTTCTTCTTTCTGTCTGTTGCCTGTTTTTTCAGGGCTTTGGTGATCAAGGCAGAGGCAGAAGGTACTGTCTCAGTCTGGGCCTGTCTGTTCTGAATGGTCAGTTTCACTGTAATCCTCAGACCCTTCCAATCATCAGTTGTTTCGGTGATGTAATCATCAACCTTTTTTTGAGACAGACCCAAGGGGCTTGTCTTGGGGGCTAGGGTGAACATGGCACAGACTTCATCACCGGTGCACCTCAGGTTTACAACTTTGGTCTCACTGGGGTTGAACTTCGGTGGCATGGTGGGGGCATCTGGTGTCACATGAACCCAGATTCAGGAGGACCAAAGAAAGTTGCACTTTGGCTTCCTTCCAGCTGAAAGCTGAAAAAGAGAGAAAACTTAACTCATTCTATGAGGCCAGTGTTGCCCTAATACCAAACCAGATGGAGACATGGCAAGAAAACTACAAATTATTTCTCATGAACATAGATGCAAAATCCTCAATAAAATATTAGCAAATCTAATCCAACGAAATTTCTTTCTAAAGATTATTAATGCTATTTATTTCAGATTAAAAATGAGAGAACTGAGATTAAATATATAACACATCTATCTTTTCATATATTTTCTGGGTGCTCCAATCACACTAATCTTATTTTTCCATAGATGATCACATTAAGAGGTATATTTAATACCATGTGAGTTAATCCATTCAACCTGGAATGGACCAGGTTCAATCCTAGGCTAAGACCATAGTGCCTAACACTGTAAATAGATGTCTACTGTTTTATAGATTATTGACATGAAATTTGTTCAATTTGAACATCGTAATCAAAGTAGGGGCACTCCCAGCTGGCTTGCCTGCTTGAAATAATATGTCCACCCAGAGCCAGGCTGCAATGATGAGAGTGCATCAGGCATTTATTCAATTTATTTCTTTAGCTCTAAAACTAAGCCAAACATTCAAGTGTTATGTGAAGTCTTGAAGCCACATCTCTCAGGCCAGAGATTTTTAAACCGTGGGTCATTAAATTTGTGGGTTACAACCATTTAAAAAACTGATACTATAGACTTAAATATACCAAAGTACTGCTCACATAGCAATGGTAAATGCTGTTTTGTCACCCTTTTGTTTCAAATGTCTTATTATTGGGTCGCATTGTAAAAGTGACCAATGTTTGCGAAGCATGGTCAAAAACGTTTCCGAGACATTGAAATGTAGCATACCCAAGTTGGGATTTTAGCAGGACAAAGAGCAAAGAGAGCTCCAGGGAAGTGCCACAGCTAAAATGGAAAACGTCGGCGCATTGACCCATTCTAGGTCGGCTTGCTCAGTTAAGAGAGAAGATTGGTCAAACCGTGAAGGCCCCGCCCATCACGTTTCGTCCACCAATGGCTGGGAGGCCACGGAGGGGCGGAGCAGGGGCAAGGTGAACCTCGTGCAAGCTCCTTAAGTAGCGGCTGCGTGGACGCCCTTGTCAAGTCGCCCTACGACGGCACGGCCGGTGTTGCAGCGCTCGAACGGGACGACGTCGGAAGCGCCGGATCTTCTTTACGGAACCATGTCTAGGCAAGAAGCAGGCACCAACGCCTCCTTCTGGGTCGTTGCTTCCCAGCGAAGCGCGGCAGTGTCGCAGGCTCCAACAAGGAGGCCAGCGGCGGAGCCGAATCGAAGAGGTCGGTGGGGCCATAAGGGCGGCAGAGGCGGCGGCTGGAGGGACCCCGCTGACCTGCAGCAGCCTGTGGCCGATGGTCCCCAGGAACCGCCACTCTGCTTTGGATTGAACAAAGATTGGGTCGGCGCGGTGATTGGTGAGAGCAAGAGGGTGGGTGTGCTGGAACCTATGTAATGTCCACCATCCAATGTCACCCCAGTAAATTTAACAATTTTAAAAAAGGGGGGGTGTTCAGGGCAGGGCAGGGAGAAGAAAATGGGTGGGGCCAGGTACGGAGCCTGAGTAAGGGCCTCCCTGCCTTCCTCTCCTTTTCTCTCCTTTCCTATAATCACCTGCTACTTAATAAGGCTCGGGGGTCTCCCTAATACCTTAATATTCTAATACCTTCTGGTACTACTTGAATGGTGTCATTTAATGCAGCTTTTGATATTTATAGAGACCATATTTTGGGAGAGAAAATTCTTAGAAGACTGGAAATCTTTGGGATGAAAGCTCAGGCCTTTGACAGTTTACCCCAAAATGAACAACAAAAGCAATCAATCTGAGCACCATAGAAAGGCATTAACCAAAGATAAGAAGATGGAAGATACTGTTAGAGGGCTGCTCAGTTAGCCGCGTCTTGCACTTAGTTTAACTTAAATGTGACTTATCTGCTGAAAAAAAGGATGTTGTTCTTAGCATATCTTGAATCTTACAAATTCATTTTTGAATAACATTTAGAAATTATTAGAATTTAAATTTTCCCATTTATTACTACTAAGTTTGAGGATAAGTTTCAACATTTTGGCCATTAGGTTTGGGAGCTGATATTTTGTTTGAACCCTTTTTAACTTGTTTTGAAAGAAAATTTAACAGATTTTTAGCTGCTTTTTTTTCTTTTCTTTTTTTGAACTTTTATAAGAATTTGCACCAAACTGACACCATATGCTAGGGAGCAGGAGCTCAAATGCTCCAAAGAATAAAGTCTCGCAGCTTATCTAGGCTGCTATTAAATAGAGCAATACAAGACTGATTGCTAGACCAGCCAGGGAGTAATTGACTCCTCACAGTGGCTCAGTCTCAAAGATCTGAAGAGTGATATACCATAAACAAAAGCCACTAGGTTTGCAATAAAAATCACTTAACGCTCTCAACACTTACTGAACACTCACTTAAAAGGGTGTCATGAAGCAGAAGTTACCTGATGTTGGTTCTGGATTCAATTTTTTTTTAATTGTGATAAATCCAACTTTAATGTACATGTAATTTTAAGTGTACAGTATTTTTTTTTTTTAAGATTTATTTTTATTGTTTTTGACAGAGATACGGAGACAGAGAGAAGGGGAGGGCCCAGAACAGTCTCCATAGTTGCACATCATTGGTTTTTCCACATAGTTTCATTCCACAGGTGGTAGTCAGGCTGCACAGCACAGGAACTGGGCCGGGGTCTCACCCCGGTGAGCATATGGGTCCACACAGGCCAGGGCTGGGATTCAATCCTCAGTCCCTGGGGCTGCAAAGTGAGCGCCTAACCCACGGAGCCATCCCGGCTTCCCCAGTATTCTTAATTATAAGAACGATGTATGATAGATGTCTATAACATTTTCCTCTTGCGTAACTAAACCTACCATTGAATATCTCTCTCTTTCCTCTATCCCCCCTGGTAACCACCATTTTACTTTGTTTCTCTAAGTTTGATTTCATTTGACACCTCATAGAAGTAGAATCATGCTTTGTTTGTTTTTTCATGATTGCCTTATTTCCCTTAGCATAAAGTCCTCAAAAGTTCACCCATGTTGCCACAAATGACAAGATATATATATATAAAGGCTGAAAACTTCCATTGTATGTATATGTTTCATTTTCTTTTTAAAAAAAAAAATTTATTTAATTGTTGACAGAGAGAGACAGACACAGACAGAGAAAAGGGGGAGGGCCCAAAGCAGTTTCCATAGTTGTACATCATCAGTTTCTGACATGATTTCATTCCACACAGGTGGGCAGGGCCATGTAGGGTGGGAACTGGGCTGGGGGCCTCCCACATTGGAAGCACACCCCAGTTCAGCACATGGGTCCACACAGGCCAGGGCTGGGATTCAATCCTCAGTCCCCGGGGCTGCAAAGTGAATGCTTAACCCACTGAGCCATCGCAGCTTCCCCTACATTGTCTTTATCCAGTAATCCGTTGACAGACATTTAGGTTGTTCCACCTCTTAGCTATTGTGAATAATGCTAAAATGAACATGGGAGTGGAGATGATAATTTTGAAATTCCAATTTCAATTACTTTGCATAAATGCCCAGAAATGGGATTGCTGGATCATACGGTAGTTCTATTTTTAATTTGTTGAGTAACCTCTACTGTTTTCCAGTGTTTGCACCAATTTACATTCCCACCAACATTGTATACACATTCCTTTTTCTCCACATCCTCCTGAACACTTATCTCTTCTTTTTGATGATGGCTGTTGTAACATGTATGAGGTGATTTCTCAGTGTAGTTTGGTTTGTATTTCCCTGATGATTTCAGCATCTTATCATATATTCCTGTTGTACATTTGTATGTCTTATTTAGAAAAATGTCTATTCAAGAGTTTTGACAGTTTTTAATCGGAATTTTTCTTGTGAGTTGTACTATGCCAGGTTTCCAATTTCTCCACATTCTTGCTGACTTTTTGGATCCTATTAGTTTGTTTGGGCAGCTGATGAATCCTTAGTATCTGCCTCCAGGAAAGGAGTCTCCTACCACCCACCAAAATTTGGAATAGAAAACTCTTGCTTCTTTTTTCCAAACTGAAAGTAATTATTGGACCCTCGGAGCCTTTGTTTGGATGATTTGGGAGAGTACTACCAAAGGCACTTTGAGAAATGTAGGTAAATCTCCCTTTAAAAAAAATTCTTTGTTTTTAAAAACAGGTCGTGGTGGGTCGAAAATAAGAGACATCCAACGTACAACAAACACCAAAATAGAGGTAAGTGTATTCTGTATTCTGTATTCTGTATTTGTAGTTTCTGCTCAGTTATTAACATACTTAGATAAGCTGCCAAAGCTCTTCATACTGCCATTCCTTTCAAGAAATTTCCTAAGCTGTGGTCCATTCCAGCTGTAGGTGTTTTGACTCATGGAGGTAAAAATCTTTAAAGATAATCTTCACTGAAGAATGAGGTCTCTGGGGACTATTTATTGTGCCTTTCCTATTGCTCAAACCTTGAGCTGTTCCTGTGTTCCCATTCTCACTGAGCATCTAGCTCCATCATTCACCAAGTTCCCAAGCCAGAAATCTTAGTTTACTAACTTCTTCCTATCCTACAACCAGTCCATCATTAAGTCCTTTATATTTCCTATATTTTTCAAGGGAAATCACATCTTTTGGGGGCATTTTCCCCTAATTGAGTCATACTGCTTCCATTGTTATCCTCCTCAAGCCTTTTTCCACTGTGGCCAGAATGTTGTTCTTTCTTTTTTCTTTTTCTTTTTCTTTTTAAGATTTATTTTATTGTTTGAGAGAAAATGAGAAAGAGAGAGAAGAGGTGGGCCCATAGCAGTCTCCATTGTTGTAGATCATTAGTTGTGAGATAGTTTCATTCCACACAGGTGGATGTGAGGCAGCGCAGGGTGGGAACTAAACTGGGGGCCTCTAAATGGGATGCAAGAACCTTCACCACCATGACATCCTGGTGGTTACCAAGTACGCTGCAGTTCAGCATACGGGTTTACAAGGGCTGAGGCTGGGATTCAATCCCCAGACTTCACGGTTAAAAGGCAAGCACTCAACCTGCTGAGCTACCCAGCATCCCCAGAACAATCTTTCTTAAACACAAATTATGTGTGTTCATGACCTTTTCCTGCATAGTAGCCTTTTTATAATGTCTCAGACACTGATTGATAACAATCCTATAATTACTTGCTACTATTTGAAGTTGAGTGATTATTGTAGGGAGTAAAGGTGAGGGGACTTCAATCTTACCTATTTTGCCCCCTGTGTCTAGATAATAAAAGGGTGTCCTGAAGCAGAAGTCAAAGTTTTTGGCAGCAAGGCAATGCAGACAAAAGCAAAAGCAGTGATAGATAATCTTGTTAAAAAACAAGAAAATTACAATTCACAACCCAGAGTTGGTAAGTAATTTTTGCTCACTAAAGCCCTGTAAAGTTTTTAAAAATTTTTTCAGTGTTACAAGCCATGCTATAATAACTCATGTTCTTCCTGATAACAAAGCTTTAGTTGACATCATTATATCTAGTCTGTTATAGAACATTTTTCTATGGAATCCCAGGATCTCTATTCCTCAAATGGAAACACTCTCTGTGTTTAAGCCTAGCAGTTTTACTTAATAGCTACGGATGACTGAAAAAAACAATAACCTTTTCAATATACTTCTGTTAATGATACAGCAAGGATTAGTCCTGGCTTCCTGTCTCAGGTCTCATCCCTGGAACATAACTGACTTTGAAAATTGCCTAATTATTTGGTATGTAAGAAATCTCAGATCTACTTGAACTAGAGAAAAAGCCATTATTGAAGCAACAAGGAAACTAAATGAACAGAGTCTTGGGTTCAGATGGCAGCACTGGCTCTTGATGTTTCTTGGGAAGAACCCTCTAAGAGGCCTGTAAGAATCCATTTCTTTGTGAACATGGAGTAACGTCTGCCTCACAGGATTATTATAAAGATGAAGTGATTTGTGTGATTAATTAGTAGATACTAGGCCAGGGGTGGCGAACCTTTTGGCGATTGAGTGCCAAAGTTTATGAAATAAGAGTATACTCGCTCGACTCGCGTGCCAACCCATCAAGTGAGATAAAGGTATCAATTATTTTTATGTCTATAAGAGCATAAACAATAATTTTTTAAATGGTATTCACAGCTCTGCGTGCCGAAATAATTGCTCTGCGTGCCACTTTGGGCACACGTGCCATAGGTTCGCCACCCCTATACTAGGCTCTCATGCTATTTAATGTCTCCAGTAAGCTAAAATTTTTTCCATTTCATAAATCTGAAGTATATAACTGATGACCAAAACCATGAACAGAATTGTCATCGTAATGTAGCAGTAAAACTCAAAATTTTATATTGCAAGAATTATTGTCAGGTTATTAAAATACAAAATAGTGAAATGGTTTTGGGGAGTTTTGAATGGGTAGGATTTGTTTTGAAACTACTTTAATAAAAATATTTTAACAGATTTTGTTGCATTCCAATCTTCTATTCGAAAAGATGTAAGGACAGATGACAGTGTTGTCACAGATCAACCATTGATTGATTGGGATCAAATTCGAGAAGATGCTGTGAAATGGGGGGAAAAAAAGTGGGCAGGTGAGTGCTGCATTCTAATGTTTACTTGTTGGTATTGGTGTTTCTTTTCACTGAGGTGTTGATCCTCTATAAAATGTGTTACTTTTAATAAAAAGCTCTATATGAAAAATGATGGTAAAATTTGCAATACTGTAGTTAGTCCCTAGAGCATGATGTCTGTGTTATGATTTATGTTATAAATGGGAAACTAAAATATCAAACTTATTTATACCTTATATGAGGTAACTCACCGCAAAAGTTTAATAAAATAAAAATAAAATTGAGCCCAAGGGGAAAATAAAAGGAATAAACATTTTGACCATAAGTTAATATTGTTGCTGTGATTGAGCAAAAGTTGAGAGTATCCTGACTGATGAGGACAAAATAAAAAGGAAAAAACATTTAATAAGAGTATACAGTTCTTGAGATAGGTTTTTGGAATTTGTTTAAATGAAATTCTCATTTGAAATTCTACATGGAGTATATATAATGTTCCACATTATAGCTATACTAAATTTCAGAGTAAATTTGAGCACTAAATTTGGCTATCAGAATGAGGCAGTGGTATACCTTCATTTAAAATAAAAAAGCTAACATTCTGATACGTGACGAATATTAATGATAATTAATACCACTGTGATCAGCCTGTCTGCATGTTAAGTTTCCAGCGCTACCTCAACAATATATGTGTTGAGGAGGTTTGGGAGGGGAGACCAGACAAAGCATTTAAGTTTAGAGGATGTATGATAGGCATTTAAGAGAGAAGACAAGGTAGCTTCCCAGGGTAGAATAAGGATAAATATTTTATTTCTAAATAGTAATGGAATTGACCTTCAAAGAAAAGATAAAATCAATTTACTATGTTTGAGAAAAGATTTATCAATTGTGATTATTGTGTTGTAAAGCATAGTTTCTTTTATTTTATACTTAATTTTATACTTAAAGATCTCTTTTTTGAGTGAGAAGATGTAATTGAAAGACAAAACAAAAGGGGGAGATCTAGAGTCTGACATTGGCCTGGCTAGCAAAGTATAGATCAGGGCTGGGCAAGATGTTGATCACGATCTGATGGTGGACTAACCAAGCAACTTGGGGGTAACCGCCTAAATTAAGAAAGAAGTGTTGTAGTGAATGCCACATTATGCCAGGGCCTAGTGGCTAGGCAGCTAAACATAAAAGAAATACATTTTTTTGCACACATGCAGTTACTAGAGGCGAGAATCGACTCTCTACGATTGAGGCAGCTATATGTACTTGAGCAAGTGAAAATAGTTAGTGGACTGCAACCCTTGGAGAAAATTAGAAGGAGCCCTTACCCTGAAAAGGTCTGCCCAGGTCTGATATAAAACAACTGTCTAAAACTGTACACACGCAAAGTGAACTGGATATGTATTCTAGTTTGATTTCTGTTACGTTGAATAAGTGTCAGTGAAATGTAAGTACTCATTATTTATCATAGTTTGAATTTTCATATTTGTCCCAGATTTACCCCCAATTAAGAAAAACTTTTACACGGAGTCAGAAACAACAAGTTCAATGTCACAAGCACAAATAGACAATTGGAGGTGGGTAGTTTTATTACTTCTTTAAGTGAGTATTTGTATAATTATGTTATTAAATTAACTTGGGAGGCAAAGATTTGAAAGGATTGCATTTGAAGTTGCACCTTTCATATTCAAATAAAAACTTGATTGCATCCTACATTATATGTTTTAGAGAATTGCTACCCAATAAAACTTCTTGCAAAGATGGAAAATGGGCTGTATTTATGTTTGCTACTGTAGTCAGTATCCAGGTATAGCTATTGGACACTTAAAATATGGCTAGTATAATTGAGGAGCTGAATTTTTACTTTTAAATATAGAGACACATGTGGATAGTGCCTGCTGTATTGAGCAACAGTTTTAAAGAATAATGCAACACATAGGCTATGTACTATAGAAGGGTACACCTGGAACCTATGTAAATTTTACCAACCAATGTCACCCCAATAAATTGAACAATAAAAAATAAGAATTATTTCTACAAATGTTGGAAAGCATAAGGAATTGATCTGATATCTGAATATTAGAATAAGTTCTTACTCTTCAGTCCTTATTATCTGGAATTAAATGTCCTAATGGTAGCATTTTTTTTTTCTTTCTATTAATGTCTGTTATAAAACTAAGGTAGTATGGAATAGCAGAAAGAATAGTTATTCTAGAATTGAGGTAGGGCTCAGACCTTGGACAAGTAACTAATGATTGGTTACCCATCAAATGAGAATAATTTCCACTTTACAGGTTTGTTGAGGATAAATTAAGGAAATATGTGTAGAACAGGCCCTTAAGAGTTTGCCAAATCTGATTTTAAGTCATGAAGCATATAATTTTCAGGCTGTATTCTTAACCTTTCCGTGAAGCTTTCATTGGCCCATTTATACATACAATATAGTTTTTTCTTCTCTCTTCAACTAATCTGATAAGAAAAAAATGGGTTCACTTTTATTTCTTAGGTATTACATTTTATTGTAACTTTACTAACAGCCTGATTTTACTCAGTTGCAGTTGAATTCTGGATGTGTCCTGTACTAATGCTGGAAAATTTTTTGCTTGGGGAGTAAAGTGTTCTATTTTTCCTTAAAGGAAGGAAAATTATAATGTAACGTGTGATGACTTGAAAGATGGTGAGAAACGTCCTATCCCCAATCCTACTTGTAAATTTGAGGATGCCTTTCAGTGTTATCCTGAAGTTATGGAAAACATTCAAAAGGCAGGTTTTCAAATGCCAACACCAATTCAGGTATGTTGAGTAATTCTTTAATTCTAATATCTCAATGACCATTTCTCCCCGCAAACAGTATCTGACTGTCATAAAGGAGCTGCTGTCCCTAATGAGTACTTCCCCAGCACCTCCTCCAGCCCCAGTGCCTAGCACTCAGAAAATATTTGATGTAAGAATTTAGGGGATATGAGAGAAGGGACACTTGACAAAAAGAAATGCACTTTTATTTTACTATATATCATTCTGTTTCAGTCGCAGGCATGGCCAATAGTTCTACAAGGAATAGATCTTATAGGAGTAGCCCAAACTGGAACAGGGAAGACATTGTCCTACTTAATGCCTGGATTTATTCACCTTGACTCTCAGCCAGTGTAAGAATTTCTACAGCTGGGTTCTCTTTATAGGGGTTTAATCCATGTGGATACCAAAAATGCAATAAATGCTTCTTTCATATATTGTTTTGGTCAAAAGGTAATACAAGGAAATACACTTGTACTGTGCTAGTGAAAGTATAAATTGATAAAAACATTTTGGGAAGTAACAGATAGTATCTACTAAAAGTATTAATAGTAAAACATTGTGGGGGAAAATGGTTTGAATTATATCCAGTACAGTTGTGTGAGAAAATGTTCAACACAGGAAAGTATGGGCCATGTTAAATGAAACGGCTTCTCACCTGGCCCCCTGGATTTTTTTGTTCGGCTATTTTTCTATATTTCTCCACTGTTCATGGTGAATGTATGATTCTTTTGACACTCATTGCTTCAGATTTTGAAAGCATTGAATGAATGTAAAATACCATGTATCTGAGATGCGTACTATAATCTGTTTTCTCTCCAAAGAGCTAGAGAAAAAAGGAATGGACCAGGCATGTTAGTCCTTACACCTACTCGAGAATTAGCCCTTCAAGTGCAAGCTGAATGCTCTAAGTATTCATATAAAGGTCTTAAAAAGTAAGTCATTTCTGTGGCCTTTCCTGCATCAGCATCTAAACCATTTGTAGCTTTATACATTCTCCCATTCTTTTTGGCATGTTTCAAGAATCTGGTTGGCTCAGCATGGGTCAGGGTTGGGGTCTGTAGCAATGATGCAAACATGGCTCTTCAGGATACGCCATTGTGGGTTGATGGCTGTGGATAGTACTCAAAAAGAGGCAAATAACTACCAAAGGCATCTGATACTTTTTTTGATTTATATACCTTTTATTTTGTTATTTTATACTGAAAATGCTTAGGTTAGTTGGGATTTTGAGTTGTGATGGAATATTCCTTACCTGAACCTCTATTTTTTTTTTTTAGTGTTTGTGTATATGGTGGTGGAGATAGATATGGACAAATACAAGAACTGACAAAAGGTGTAGATATCATTATTGCAACTCCTGGAAGATTGAATGATCTACAAATGAATAACTTTGTCAACCTGAAAAGCATAACCTACTTGGTAATCATGGAGTAGGGGTTTGGAGTACTGGGAGGAAGAACTGAACTCTTATTAAAAACAGTCTTTTAGAATGGCTGTCCGCTTTATAATGGCTTTAAATTCTAGGAATATTTCCCGTTCCCTCTAATATGTTAAAGATTTTATTTTTTAAGATTGATTTTTATTGTTTTTGACAGAGAGAGAGAGAGAGATACAGAGACAGACAGAAGGGGGAGGGCCCAGAACAGTCTCCATAGTTGCACATCATCGGTTTTTCCACATACAGTAGTTTCATTCCACAGGTGGGCGGGGCTGCACAGGGCAGGAACTGGGCCAGGGTCTTGCCCAGGTGAGAACCGAACTAGGGGCACTCCCCAGTTCAGCAAATGGGTTCGCACGGGCTGGGGCCGGGATTTGATCCTCAGTCCCTGGGGTTGCAAAGTGAGCTCTTAACCCACTGAGCCATCCCGGCTTCCCCAAAGATTTTAAGATAATTGTTTTTAATGTTCTTTTTATAAATTTTGAAAATTGTAGGTAAGTACAGAAGAGTATTAAAATCCACATGAATATTTTAGACAAATATTTTTCATTAAATAGAGTTAGAAACTGTTAATTAGCCAACTTAAAAAAATCAAATCAGGGGAAGCCAGAATGGCTCAGTGGGTTAAGCACTCACTTTTCAGGACCAGGGACCAAGGATTGAGTCCTGGCTCTGGCCCATGCAGACCCATATGCTGAACTGGGGAGTGCCCCCAGTTCAGTTCTCACCAGGGTAAGACCCCGGCCCAGTTCCTGCCCTGTGCAGCTCCACTCCCACCTGTGGAATGAAACTATGTGGAAAACCCAATGATGTGCAACCATGGAGATGGTTCTGGGCCCTCCCCCTTCTCTCTGTCTCTGTCTCTGTCTCTGTATGTCTGTCTCTCTTGTCAAAAACAATTAAATCATAAAAAAAATCATATCAATTTATGTTACAGCTACAGACAGCTTATTTTCTCCTGGAAAAATTAAAATAGTGACTTAGGTAATAGGGGAAATGAGAAAGAAATTACCTCTTAGTATTATATTCATAAGAGAGAATACATATTAGCTACTTTTCATATCTAATTTAGCCACATTTTTAATACAGGTATTAGATGAAGCTGACAAGATGTTGGATATGGGATTTGAACCCCAGATAATGAAGATTTTATTAGATGTGCGCCCAGACAGGCAGACTATTATGACAAGGTAGGTATATGCCTAATTGCTAGTCTGAAAAATAGAAATCAGTGGACTAAAAGTCATTCTTTATGTTGATTTTTCCTACAAAATTTCAGAACATAGCTTGAAAGTAGTATTTTGAGATCCTTCCATGAAAAGATACCATGCCATCACTTAGTATAGCAAATCAATGTAACCAGGACTGTTGGGTTTCCTAAGTTACAGATAAAGACTTCTATAAAAACCCAGAGGGGACTCCTGGAGGGGAAACTGGTTCATAGTGGGGTCTCATATTTGAATAAGGGATCACCTGTCTTTTAGAGGTAAACATTTGATTCCTAATACTTTTTTGCCCAAGATAAAACTGAGGAAGCAATGATTATTATTTAAATGCAGAACGATCTATATACCATTTTCTCCTTTGTGTCATTAGCATAAGAAAGAATAATATGAAATTGAGGAAATAGGAATTCCTCACTCTGTTTTCTTATTAACCTTCCCATCATTGTAACTACTATGAAAGTATAAAACAAGGATGCCAGGATAGCAGGTTGAGTGCCTGCCTTGCAGCGGCAAGGACCGGAAGGTCAAATCCTGGCCTCAGCCCATGCAAACCCATTAACTGAATTGTGGTGCAATTGGTAACTGCAGGAATGACTGCCGTGAAGGTTCTTGCCTCCCATGCAAGAGGACCCTATTTCAGTTCCCACCTGGCACAACCCAACATATATATACCTGTATGGAATGAAACTGTATCACAGCTGATGATGTACAACTATGGAGACTGCTCTGGGCCCTCCCCCTTCTCTCTCTGTCTTTGTTTTGCTCTCTCTCTTTGTATCACTCTCTTGCACACACCTTCTCTCAACCAATAAAAGAAATCTTAGGGGAAAAAAAAGAAACTAATAAAGGTGGTTACTCTCGTAATATATGTGGTTGAAGAAACATTTGAATTTACATGCCCTTTCATCAGTATACTGAAAATGATTTATTTGGCATAGCATTTAGTTTGCCTGCTGACAATGTATGAAAATTACAAGGTTTGTGTGTGCGTGTGTGTGTGTGTGTGTTTAATAAAAGCCAAGAGAAAACATGAATTTATTTTACTTTTTCATAGGTTAGAATTTAAGGTATAAGTCTCCTTTTCCTTTGGTTTATAAACCTATTTATTAAACATATTTAAAGGTTCATCTGGTAGCTTCATTGTAGAGCAAATTTTTGTGAAGCATAAATTTTCTCTGAAATTTATTGAAAAATACTAAATTTGTCTTTCTTGGGCAATTTGGTTCATAATATTCTTAGGGAAACTTAGTAATATTTTATTTATAATGCCTTAATGTTTGTGTATAATGCTTGTTTCTAGTGCAACGTGGCCATGTGCTGTCCGTCGACTTGCCCAATCTTATTTGAAGGAGCCCATGATTGTATATGTTGGTACTTTGGATCTAGTTGTAAGTTTGTTTTTTATTACTATTTAAAATATTTCTTATTAATTATGGACATTTTAATATGTTTTGTTTTGGCACATCTCCTCTGCCCACTCCCTAATTGTAGAGCAAATACTAGATAATGGTTTTATCTATAACTATTTTGACGTATATGTCTAAAAGACTAATTTAAACATAGTTTGATTATCTCACACCTAAAATTTTAATAATCCTTTAATACCATCAAATATCCAGTCAGTGTTTTTCTTTTCCTAATATCTCATTTTAATTAACTCTGTTATAATCAGGTCCTAAATAAGGTCTGCATGTGTGCATATATTTAATAATTCTGATGTTCTCTATGAAAATAGATCAGTGGGTTAAGATGTTAGTAATTATACAGTTTATAATTAAAATCATTATACTTCTATTACTCTATTAAGTTCCCTGGCCTTTCACTTAATAGTTGTAATTGGCCTTTCAATTAATCATTCATGAAAATTGACCTATTTTACTTAATCACTAGTATAATAATAATGGGTCATTGCCTAGGCTCAGTTCATTAGATTTCATGAAAGGCAGTATAAATGCCTGGTTCTTTCCTTTCATGAAATGTTATTATATTAATATCTATTTTATCTCTGTGTCAAAAATGATACTAATGATATTTTGAAATTTTGCATTAAACTGTCAGATACTCATGAATGGAAGCGTTTGTGTGTAAGTTAATCATCATCTTTCATTGTAAGCTTCACCTCACTCCATGGTTATTTCTTTTCCTACGGTCACTTTCAATGCACAGCCAAGCACTTAAGAGTTTCCAGCAGCTCTTGGATAAATAAGTAATAAAAAGTGAAAGGCCGAGCTACAGATCCTGAGTAAAAATGCAATTTTGCAAGGACCTGCCTTTTTTTGTTAGTTTATAAAACATTAACCAATGATAGAATTAACATGTGTTTTGAGCCAAGGTATAGGATTTCCCCACCAATGTTGATGTACTATGATCTTTGAATCTTCTAGGCTGTAAGTACTGTGCAGCAAAATATAATTGTTACCACAGAAGAAGAGAAACGATCTCATATCCAAACTTTCCTAGAGAGCATGTCTCCCAAAGACAAAGTCATAGTGTTTGTGAGCAGAAAATCTGTGTAGGTATTTTTTCTTTTACATCCTTTTTTTTTTTTTTTTTTATATTATTGTTTGAGACAGACAGACAAAGAGAAGCGGGTGGGCCCGGAACCATCTCCATAGTTGTATGTCATTAGTTGTGACATGGTTTCATTCCACACAGGTGGATGTGGGGCTGTGCAGGGTAGGAACAGAGCTAGGGGCCTCCCTCATGGGAGGCAAGAACCTTTGCTGCCATCCTTGTGGTTACCAGTTGTGCCACAGTTCAGTATATGGGCTTGCATGGGTCAGGACTGGGCTTCGATCCCTGGACCTCATAGTTACAAGGCAATTGCTCAACCTGTTAAGCTGTCCTGGCATCCCCTTTTACATCCTTAATCATCAGTCAAGTTGATTTACTTAGCATTATTTCTTTTTGTATACTAATTTTAAGTGGGGTGTGTGTTTGTTTTATAGTATGTTAATTCAGGCTTTTGCTAATAAAAGTAAAATAGTGAATTGATGATGGTACTAGAATAAGCACTTAAGATCACTGACTACCTTTTGCTTCAGTGCTGATCACTTATCGAGTGACCTGATTCTCCGACAAATATCAGTAGAGTCTCTGCATGGCAACAGAGAACAGAGCGATAGAGAGAAAGCATTAGAGAACTTTAAAGCAGGTACATTTATACAATTACTTGTTGCATTTTAAAACTGTATAATGCATGTAGTTGGCTCATAGTTCCTTTTCATGGAACCCATTTCTAAGATCTGTCCTCAGCTTATAGATCCCAACACTACTTGTTAGAGCTCTATATATTAATCACCCTCAGAATTATCCAAACTTAAAGAGCTATGTCAAAGTAATAATTGGCAATGGGGAATTATTTTTATTAATTTACCTGACATACATATATCTTTGTGACCTGGCTCAGATGATTCAGGGACCATTTGCTGAACCATTGTATCTATTGTATTGTAACTTGCCAGCAGTTAAAAAGGACTAAATATTCCTTTCCCCATTTTCACTACCTTAAGTGTTTTAATATTAAAGGCAATTATAGTTTGCCTGACTAGATACTAGGGAAAAATATAGTTTCTGATACTTTCTTTATGCCAGAAAGCATCTATATTCTTTTGTCTTTACTCTTTAGGTAAAGTGAGAATACTGATTGCTACTGACTTAGCATCTCGTGGTCTCGATGTCCATGATGTCACACATGTCTATAATTATGATTTCCCCCGGAATATAGAAGAATATGTGCACAGGATAGGACGTACGGGAAGGGCAGGGTGAGTAAGCAAAGTCTACCCATAAAAGAAGTCAACCCTGGCTCCTTATTACTCCCCTCACACATTTTTACCTAGACAATTGTTTCTGTTCTTTTGCCTGTACATTGAGCTATCTTAGAAGCTGCTTTGCTACTTTATTCCTATCCAGTTGGCCTGTTCCAGGTTCAACCAGAACCTTCTATGAGAAGCTGCATGTAATTTTCTGATTCCAGTCTATGCTTTATTCCTATGTCACAAAACTGACTTATAGGCACAGGTTACTCTGTTGTCCAAGTTGGCATGTGTAAGAGGACCTTTTCTTACCCTGAGAGCACTACAGTCACTAACCTCTTGTAACGTGCTATTTAAATAACTGCAGATTATTTAGGTTCCAAATTTCTTTTCTTTTTTTTAAATTTGTACAAGAATTTAAGCCAAACCAATGACGGTTGTTGGGAAGCGTTCTCAAATGCTTTCCCAAATTGATTTTTGAATGATGCTAAAGGTTTTTGTTAGTTTGTTTTATTTTTGGTGTTTTGTTTTGTTTTGTTTTGGTAAATCTTGATATATGTTTGTTTTATTTTTGGTGTTTTGTTTTGGTAAATCTTGATAAATAATACATATTTGGGCTTGTGAAAGAGTTGAGATTATGCTGCTGCTGTTTTTATTCTATTTTGCTAACTGAATAAGTTCTAATTCAAATTACCTGAGGTTTTCTACCCATTAAAGGAGGACTGGAGTGTCAGTTACCCTTATCACTAGAAATGATTGGAGGGTTGCCAATGAATTAATTAACATTCTGGAAAGAGCAAATCAGGTGAGAATATAAAACTCATTAGAACTCTACCTCATATCACTTTTCTAATGTTCAAATAATTTCATTTATTCTAACTATTAGGGCTTACTGCTTACCAGGAAAGATAGCTATTAAACAAGTAATTGAACATGTTATGAGGGCTATAGCCTAGCAAAGACAAGGAGCTATGATATACAAGTGGGGAACCTAATCTAATGGGTGTGAGCATCATTGAAAACCCTACTGAGGAAGAAACCAGCGGATTAAGAAAGTTGTGGGAAAATGGGATAAGTGTTCCAGCAGGGGAACATGTTCAGGCCTAGGGATGAGAAAGAACATAGATAAAGTGGCACCAGGTAAGGCATGTTAAGGCTACTGGGAAGCAGCTGGGGGCTATACAAGCAGTGGAATAGTATAATGATGGGTGTTTTTAAGATCAATCTGATAGCTTAAAGGTAGACTTACAGTTTAATATGCAGGGAGATACATTTTATTCTGTTTGAAAGATGTCATGTAATCAGTTGGGATTCCCTGGCTGAAATGATTTTGAGGCATTTTAGCGTATTATAAAAACTGCTGTACTAAAAGAAAAATCTCAATCCTAATAACACATTTAATGGTTTCAGAGCATCCCAGAGGAACTTGTGTCAATGGCTGAGAGATACAAGGCAAATAAACTGAAAAAAGAAATGGAAAAAAAGTTGGGAAGACCACAAGGAAAACCTAAGAAATTTTATTAACATCTTTGTTGAAAAATGTACCAGCCTACTTACTGGAGGTAAAACTTGAATAGCACATGGACTTTTACATGTCTGTTTTCCTTAACTAGGCTTTGTTAGTATGTTTATTGCAATCAGCATTATCTCGAAGAGTCATTAACAAATTATTAGGTGTTATTCCTTACTTAAATTCCAGTTAATATCTTAGAGTTAGAAGTATTAATTCAGAGTTGAGAAAATAAACTTTAAATTGTACAGAAAGATCAAGAGTGTCATGGATTTGGTGGAGATATAAATTGTCATAACCTCTTCTGAACAGTTTGGTAATGTACCAGTTAAAATACATGTATCTTTTGATCTAGCAATTCTTCTGGGAATATACTCTATAAATATGTGCATATACAAGTTAAGGTTTATTATAGCAGTATTTTTTCTAGGAAAAGACTATAATCTAAATGTCCAGAAGGGTACCATATAAACAAAATATGGAAAAAATATTTTTGCAAATCATATATCTGGTTAAGGGAAATTCCTGCAATATAGAGAATTCCTAAAACTGAACAAAAACAATACCAGATTTTAAAAATGGGCAAAAGATTTCAACAGACATTTCTCCAAAGAAATATACAGATGACCAACAAACATGAAAAGACACTCAACCTTACTGATCACTAGAGAAACACAAATCAAGACCACAATGAGATCACCTCACACCCATTTGGATGGCTACTATAGGATGGCTGTTCTCAAATAAACAGAAAATAAAGATGTGGAGAAATTGAAACCCTTGTGCACTGTTGATGGGAATGTAAAATGGTACACCATCCAGTATCCAAATTTTGCAATTCCTCAAAAAATTTAAAATCCAGCAATCCCACTTCTAGGTATATATCCTAAAGAACTGAAACCATGGGTCCTAAGAGATGTTTTTATACCTGTGTTCATAGCAGCTTTATTCATAGTAGCCAAAAAGGTGGAGGCAATGCAGGTGTGAATGAATGGATAAACAAAGTGATATGTAAAAGGAAATTCTGACACATGCTACAACATGAATGAACTTGAAGACATTATGTTAAATGAAATGACATTATGCTAGGTGAAATAAAAACAAACACTGTATGAGTCTACATACATGAGGTACCTAGAATAGTCATTCCATAGAGACAAAGTAGAATGGTGGTTACTAGGAGCTGGTAAGAGGTGGGAAATGGGGAGATGTTTAATGGGTAGAATTTGTTTTGCAAGATGAATGTGTTCTGACAATTGGTTGTAGAACAATGAATATACATAATACTTTAACCTACTGAATTGTGTACTAAAAAATGGTTAGGGTGGTAAATTTGTTGTGTATTTTATCACAATTAAAAATTTTAAAAAGATTTAGGATAAGCAGTTTACATTTTTTTCTACTTATTTTTCAGAACTCAAGATTTTTTAGAAACATACTACTTAAGCTATATGGAAGTATGGAACATACTGGCAGCGTGAAAAGACTGACTCTTAATAGTGTTTTAAAATAAAGAATTCAATATTTTATATTTTCTTTAATAAAATCAAAATTATTTAAACTTGAGTTAAAAATATTTTTCATGGGTATTAAGGCATGTAACAAGTTGTTTTTCATTTTTTACTTTTTATTTAAAAAAATAAAAGTGAATTTTTTCTCCTGTAATGTTGCTATATTACCGCCAGTTTGTAAAGGGTTTAAAGCTTGTTCTAATATTGTCATGGCAGTGAAGAAGGAAGGTACTGTTAACAAAATAAAAATTTTCTATGATAAAAAGATAAGCTGATCTGTCTTTTTGAATAGCCCTTTAGTTTTGTGTTTGCTAAATAGTATTTTATTCAGCAGTACTTTTCTTAAGTGATTATACTTTACCTACTTTGAAATGAAACAGTAAAAGGATTTCATGGGACCAAAATATACACCAGCTGTTTCTTACATTTTAGCATCTCATTTCCATGTAAGTTTCTTAACTAATGACATTGCACAACTTTACCTTACAGTTTTGTGTACAGTTTTCTGTGCCATATATGATAGTTATTTGTATTAGCATTTAGTATTTATGTAGGTATTTATATTTGTATACGATTAGGTCTTCATCATCTCATTTTACATTACTCATTCATTCAATAATTGTTTCCTGGTATTAGTGATAAGAATATTAAGAGAACAAAAAGGAAATAAAGGCAAAAGCAGAAAATAATGAATTAGAAAATACAACAGTTAATTCTTTAGTAAGATCCATCAAATAGACAAATTTCTGGTAAGACTGAGTGGGGAAGGGGGAATAGCTCTCTGTGCTCCAACTACCTTAGGGGGTATAGGGGCATACAATTGTAAGAACACTATATATAATACGTCAAAAAATAGGAATTCACAAACTTGACTACATTTTCCTAAGTTACCAAAATCAGGTAGTTAAGGTGAATAGACAAAACAGAAGAAACACGAAAAGTAATCAAGGGCCTTCAACAAGAGGATAAATCCTGCATATCAGAATATTAAAAAAGGTGGGTATTTCAAAATTCATTCTATAAAGTTAGCTTAACTGATATCAAAACAGAAAAATAGCATTAAATCTAGTTATTCTCATATAAATCTCTAGAAAATAACAGCAATCTGAATAATGCAGTGGAACAAAATGCAAAGGATGAGGCAGTTCTAACCATACAGATGAAATGATTTGAAAATAAAGTGAAAAATGTTTTATTAGACTACAGTTATCTCTATCCCAATGCTAGGCGTTGGTTCAAGGACCCCACCTCACCTTCCACCCCTGTAGATACCAAATTCATGGATGCTCAATTCCCTTATTTCAAATGGCATAATATTTGCATATCACCTATATATATCCTCCCATATACCTTTTTTAAAAAAAGATTTATTAATTGCTTAGAGAGAAGGGGAGGGCCCAGAGCAGTCTCCATAGTTGCACGTTATCAGTTTTTGACAGTTTAATTCCACACAGGTGGGCGGGGGCGGCGTGCAGGGTAGGAACCTGGGAAGGGGGCCTCCTGCATGGAAGGCACACCCCTGTGACATGAGGGCTGAACTGGGGGCCTCCCCACTGGGAAACACACCCCAGTTCAGCACATGGGTCCACATGGGCCAGGGCCGGGATTCGATCCTCAGACCTTGGGACTGCAAGGTGAGCCCTTAACCTGCTGAGCCATCCTGGCTTCCCCTCTCATATGCTTTAAATCAGCTCTAGATTACTAATACCTAGTACAATGTAACTGCTATGTAAATAGTTGTTATACTGCATTGCTTAGCAAATAATGACATGAAAAAAGCCTGTACATGTTTGATACGGATGCAACCATTGCAGGCCTAACTACATTGCACATGTCAGCAACAATGTAACTTGTTTTTCAAATATTTTTGATGAACTGTTGAATGAACCCATGAATGTGAAACCTGCAGATACAAAAAGCTGACTGCGGCCTGTGTACAGATAAGCCTGGTCTTAGTAGGCTATGTAAGAGGTGTCAGTGCTTCTCCAAATACTATGCTGTCTGAGTAATGAGTGGAAATGACACTTTACTTCCACTGCCCTTAGGTACTTTTGGAGTTGTTTTTTAGCATTTGCATTTATCACCTGTCAGAAAAAAAGTGAATAGTAATGTGGAAATATGTTCATAATATAAAAATCACAAACATCTACCAAAAAGTGTATGTAACAAGAATAAACTTATTACATGAACATATTTAAAATAAGTAAAAAACAAAAATACTATCAATATAGGTTATAGACAGGTTTTCAGAGAAGGTGGGCTAGGCTAACAGCTAGGAGACCATCTTTCCTTCTTACAACATAATTAAATATAAAGTCTTAAGCACAAGGTTTCTTCCTGAACCCTGGGGTGGTGAAAATCTGGAATTACATAGTGGTGAGGAGCACACCACTTTTTTTTTAATTTATTGTTTTTGACAGAGACAGATGGGGGAGGGCCTAGAGCAGTCTCCATTGTTGTACATCAACAGGTGGGCGGGGGCCACAGAGGGAGGGAACTGGGCTGGGGATCTCCTGCATGGGAGGCATGCCCCCTTGAGCCAAGGGCCGAACAGGAGGGTAAGAACTGAACAGGGGCCTCCCTCATGGGAAGCACACCCCAGGTCAGCATATGGGTCCACTTGGGCCAGGGCTGGATTTGATCCTTAGTCCCCAGACCTTCAAAGCAAGTGCTTAACCTACTGAGCCATTCCAGCTTCCCCCACTTTTTTTTAAAAGACATTTATTCAGCATAATGATCAGACTATTACATTTAGCAATCACCAGCATGGGTGCAAAAAAACCCAAACAAACAAATTCTACATTAAAATCCTTTGTTGGAATGTTTTATACTTTCCACAGAACATAAACTAAAATAACCTGTTATACAATTAGTCACAAATACAGCCCTGAAGTTTTTTGCCCACACACTTGAGTAATGTCTAAAACATATCTTCTTTGTAGCAGGTAGGCCCTGCCACCACTGTGCTTGTCTGAGTTCACAACTCTATTGTAACCTGTAGCTTCCCTGTCACTTCCCTGGCTCTCCTCTCCTGCTAATAAGCTTTGTTTCTTGGCAGTAATTAAAACCTTCTGCCATTTCCAGAGCTACAGCTGCTGCTAGAACTGCCAGAGCCACTTTGATTCAATGGTTGGGTGAAGTATTGGCCTCCACCACCACAGGGGCCAGAGTTTCTGCCTCCAAAACTTCCTCCTTTCGTGGGTCCAAAATTTGAAGACTGACTGTTGTAATTGCCAAAATCACTGTAGCTTCTGCCACCTCCATCACTACCAAATCCATCATAGCCATCCTCACTGCCACCATATCCTCCACCACCATGACCACCCCCTAGGCCACCTTGACCACTGAAGTTTCCTCCACAACCAAAGTTGTCATTCCCACCAAACCACCTCCTTGACCAGAACCACTTCGACCCGTTTGGCTGGATGAAGCGCTAGCCATCTCCTGTTTAGATAGGGCTTTCCTTACTTCACAGTTGTGGCCATTCCTAGTATGATACTTGTCTAGAGTCATGGTCATCAAAGGTCACAAAAGCAAAGACTCTCTTCTTGCCTTAGTCATGATTTCAACCAGTTCAATTTCCCCATATTATTCAAAATAATCTCTTAGGTGATATTCATCAGTGTCTTTTTTAATGCCACCAACAAAAATCTTTTTCACAGTTAAGAGGGCACCAGATCTTTGAGAATCTTTTCTTGAGACAGTTCTCTTTGGCTCCACAACTCTTCCACTCCTTGAGTGGCCTTGCATTTATGGCTGCACCCACCTCCTCCACAGTAGCGTAGGTGACAAACCCAAAGCCGCTGGAGAACTTGGTGTTTGGATCTCTCATCACTGCACAGTCTGTGAGCTCTCCCCATTGCTCAAAATGGCTCCACATGCTCTTATCAGTTGTTTCAAAGCTCAAAACTCCAATGAAGAGCTTCCACAGCTGTTCCAGCTCTTTAGGAGACTCTGACTTAGACGTGACAACCACTGGAGGGGCTGCAAAGCAAGCTCAACCCACTGCACCATCCCATCTTCCCCTCAGCTCTTTAATATTTGTAATGGTCAGACTCTTAGAATTGTCCCATAACCTCCACCTTCTGGGGTTCATGTCTAGGTATAAATAACTTCACTAAAAGAGGGCTCTTGCCTTTGGTGTTGGCTTCTTGGGTCATGCAAGAAAGTCTTACAATGTGATTTATGGTTAGCTTTTGGGTCATACCACTTGGCTTCTAGAGGAGATGGAGACTAAAGTTAAACATGTGGGCAACCAACCACTGAACTTCAATAAAAACTCTGGATACTGAGGCTTAGCTGAGCTTCCCTGGTTGGCAATATTTCATATACATGGTCCTGCAGAATTAACACACCCTTTTTGAGCTGAGAATCTGTACTAAATCTTTTATTACAAAATCATAAGCATGTAATTTTGTAACATAACATCACACTGAAGCACACTACTTTAAAAAGGTTGTTACTTCTTCCATACCCTGTCATGGATGACAAGAGAATAACGCATCCACGACTCCATAGGAAAAGAACTGAAAAGTCCTGTTTGATACCCTCCTGGACTCTGCTCTATGTGATTTTTCCTTGGCTAATTTTAATCTGTACCTTTGCCTGTAATAAACTGTAACCATTAGTGTAAAGTTTTCAGTGAGTTCTTTCCAGTGAATTAACAAAGCTGCGATTGATCTGGGCAATCTCCTGGAAATACAATTGGTGGCAGAAGTAAGGGTGGTCTTGTTTTCCCCAGAATGGTAATTGGACAAACTGACTTACCACCCTTGAGTGACACCCCTCTCCTTTAGCATGGTTCCAACCAATTAAATATGGTAAAGGCAATGGGATGTACGTGATTGTGTGTAATTATGTTAGACTACAGCGCCCCTCTTGCTGGAGTCTCTCCCTCCTTTGCTGACTTTGAAGTAAGCTGCCATGTGTGGATGCCAACGTTGGGTGGTTTACATGGCTTTTTCAGCTGTGGTGGTAGTCTCATACAAAGTGCAACTGGAAAAAGATCTACTTTAGTTGGCACTTTTCAGTTCCTCACAGTTATAAGATGGAGGACTTCAACTTGTCAGCTGGAGGTTGTCCTGGGCTGACAGAAATGGAAATTGCCATCTGTTTCTTGCCATGTGCGACCCTGCACAGTGCCATGCCCAGAATCTTGACCCACTGAGGCTGTAATATATTGTGTTGGTTTAAGTCACTGAGTTTGTTAGAACTTGCTATGCAGCAATAGGAAACGAATACAATCCAACTCCCTTTATCACCACTGTCACCACACAAGCACACAGCCTGTATCCTCCCTGAGTATAAATCATAATTTTTATAAATTTTATAAGATTAATAGCCAGTGGTCTAAGTTTAAAAGTCAGACCGTGATTACTTTTCTTTTACACGCATTCATTTTTTTCCTGGAGTTAAAAGTAGCTTGAATTTTTTTGTTTGTTTGCCTAGTTTTCTATTATATTATTCAATGTCCCAAAACCTTTATGTTAAAATGTCTAACTTTTCTCTTAGTACACTCAAACATAGTAGATTGTTAAACAAGATACATAAAATACACAAATCACAAAAGACTGATAAATTCAACTTCATTAAAGTTTTAAAACCTTATTTACTAAAAGAAACTAAAAATGGCAAAGACAATTTTCACCCACAGTAGTGGGTGAAGTTATTCATTATGTAGGCAAGCAACAAAGCCTAATACTATCATGTGTCGCTTAACAGGAATTCATTTGGAGAAATACGTTGTTGGGCTATTTTATCACTGTGTGAATATCAGAGTGTGCTTACACAAACTTCAATGGTGTAGCCCAGTACACACCAAGGCTACAGAGTACAGCATATTGCTCCTAAGCTGCAAACCTGTATAGCATGTTACTGTACTAAACACTGTAGGCAACTGTAGCACAATAGCATTTGTGTGTCTAAACATAGAAAAGTACATTAAAAATATGGTATAAAAGATAAAAAATGGTATGCTTGTATATGGCACTTACCATGAATACAGCTTGCAGGATGGGAAGCTGCTCTGGGTGAGTCAGTGAGTGAGTGGTAAGTGAATGTGAAGGCTAGGACATTACTCTAGACTTCATAAACATTAAATACTTAGGCTACCCAAAATTTATAAAACACGAGATTAAATTAAGCACAAGGGAAAGTAATGTAATCAAGAGACTCAGTAATCATGAGTTTTACGAGGCTGCTACGAGTGTAACACAGCATACTGTTTTAGAGCAAATATTTTTTTTATAGGTAGAGGAAAGCTGGGATGGCTCACTGGATTAAGCACTCATTTTGCAGCCCAGGGTCTGAGGATCGAGTCCCTGTCCTGGCCCGTGTAGACCCACATGCTGAACTAGGGTGTTTCCCATGTGGAAGGCCCCCAGTTTGGTTCTTGCTGGGGTGTGCATCCCATGTGTAGGAGGCCCCTGGTTCTGCCCCCAGCTCATAGGGGCATGCCTCCCATGCGGGAGGCCCCTGGCCCAGTTCCTGCCCTGCACAGCCCCCGCCCACCTGTGTGGAGCAAAACTTTGTCGAAAAAAAGCTGATGACATACAACTATAAAGACTGCTCTGTACTCTCCCACTTCTGTCTCTGTCAAAAACAATAAAATAAATCTTAAAAAAAAGTAGAAAGAGTACACTCTAAAATAATGATAAATAGTATAGTAAATAAATACACAGACCAGTAACATAGACATTTATCATCATTATCAAGTATTATGTACTATACATAACTGCATGTGATATACTTTTAGATGATTGGTAGTACAGCAGGTTTTATACCAGCATCGCCACAAAAACATGAGTAATGCATTGTGCTAGACATTATCACAGCTACATCACAAGTGATAAGAATTTTCAGCTCCATTATAATCTTATGATACCACCATCATATATGTATGTGGTCCATCATTGTGTGGCACATGAATGTATCTAAAACACAGCGTCCGGCAGAAGTAATGCTCTGCTAGAGTTATCAGCTCAAAAAAAAAGGGATGTTCCTTCTGCCAGAGCCTGTATTTAAAGAACTTCTACAAAACAATGAAAAAACAAGATAGCCAAAAAGAAAATGTGTAAAATACAGGAATAGGAAAAAGTGAACAAACAGCAGCTGCCTCTAGGTCAGAGATGGGCAAGACTTCGATTTGGGGTGACTACGTGAATTGGAAAGTGTCATAGCAGATGCCACATTACACCAGCTAAACATAAAAGAAACACATTTTTCACACACACATGGACAGATGCTGGAGGCGAGAATCGGCTCTTCACAATCAGGGCAGCTATTTGTACTCAAGGAAGCAAAAATAGCTAGGGGATTGCGACACCTGGAGACAATTAGACGTAGCCCTTGCCCTGAAAAAATCTGTCCAGGCCTGCCTGCGCACAAAAGAGAGTGACATTTTATTCCATACCCGTTTGAGTTTTATACCATGTGTGTGTGCTGCCTTTTCAGAAATACATATAAAAGTACTACTAAAAAAAAGAAAATAAATTTTTTATTTTTTATTTTGACAGAGACAGAGAGATACAGAGACAGAGAGAGAACTGAACTGGGGGAGCTCCCAGCTCAGCATATGGTTCTGCACGGGCCGGGATTCGATCCCCGGTCCCCAGCCCTGCAAAGTGAGCGCTCAACCCACTGAGCCATCCCGGCTTTCCCAATAAATCGTTTTATATTTATCCATGTGTATTTAATTACCGAATATTTTCCTGTAAGATGATGAATTTCCTGAGACTTGTAGAAACAATGTAGAACTTATTTTTTCATTGCCTTACCTATCTTACCACATTGCTTCCAAACTTGTATATTGAACAAAGCCCACCAGATTTATGTAGGCAATGATCGTTTCTAATATTCTCTTACAACCTTCCACACATTTGTGCTAGGTAAAAAGTGGTGTTCAATGTTTGATGACTGTAACTAAGGTGATACATATTCTGTCCTTTTCAGTCCAATCTGGTAAAACTTTTAGATTTTAAATGTCTTTTTGCTTTGCATTCCTTGAGAAATCTTTCCTAGAATAAGCAATCCTTTTGTATTCATTAGTTTACTGAAACAAGCTGAGAGCAGAATAATTATTGACATTCATTTTCATCAATCATTGCCATGACAAATTTCAAACATACCAATTATTATAAAGTCACTCTCATTCTTATTTTTTTTAAGATTTATTTTTATTATTTTTGACAGAGAGATAGAGACATCGAGAAGGGGGAGGGCCCAGAACAATCTCCACAGCTGCACATCATTGGTTTTTCCACATAGTTTCATTCCACAGGTGGGCGCGGGGCTGCACAGGGCAGGAACTGGGCCAGGGTCTCGCCCCGGTGAGAACTGAACTGGGGGAGCTCCCAGTTCAGCATATGGGTCCACACGGGCCAGGGCCGAGATTCAATCCTTGGTCCCCGGCACTGCAAAGTGAGCGCCTAACCCACTGAGCCATCCCGGCTTCCCCTAATTCTTGATTCTTTTCAAAAATATAATTTCAGATTTCACCAAAAACTGGAAATCCATTGTTTTCTTCATATTCAATTTCCTTTGACAGAAATTCTTTACAGTTTTTGTCAATTTGGTCTCGAGAGAACAGATTGACTCCAGGAATAAAATAATGTTTAAGATCTTCAGTCCGAAGGCACTGAAGAAAGTATTCCACACAGCGAACAAAGCAGAGTTCCAGGTCTTTGGGATGCCACTGACTATCAAGGGGGTTCTCGGTACACATGTGAAGAAAGGCAGTTTTCAAATGATAAGAACAGAATTTATTCACTTCCTTTGAGTTTTTAAACTTTTTTTTCAGTTGTTCTAAAAGACATTTCATTAGTTTTAAACAATCTTTCCTGTTGAATAAAGAAAGAAAACTATTTATTTTTACTTATTTACAACCTGCTTCATTCCACAAAAAGCATAGGCATCTTATGGGAAAAACATATAAAGATACAATAAACAATAAAGATATATAAACATAATTATAGAGTCACTCTAAAATCTGATTATTTTTTAAAATATATGCTTTCAATTTAAAAAACATTTTTTCTTCCCCATTCCTAGCTTAAATATTTTATTCTATCAAGATTAATTCAACTTTATGAAACTGGAAGATATGTGTATTATTCATCCAGTTACTTATTAATAGTATCTAGAAAAATCTAATTTTTATACAATGCTTTTACCTTATTAGGCTACAAATATTTACATTATTTATTCAGATATTCAGTTGACAGAATTTAATGTTTATAAAATTATTTAGCCTTATCAGCAATATATTTTTCTTTTCTTTTTTTGTTTAAATTTTATTGTTTGACAGAAGGTGAGGGTAAGAGAGAGAGAGAGAGAAAAGGGAGGAGGGCCCAGAGCAGTCTCCATGGTTGTGCATCATTAGTTGTGACATGGTGGATGTGGGGTCGAGAGGGGTGGGAACTGAACTGGGGGCCTTCCACATGGGAGGCGAGAACCTTCGCCACCATGCCATCCCAGCAGTTACCAGTTGTGCCACAGTGCAGGATATGGGGTTGCATGTGCTAGGGCTGGGAATCAAACCCCAGACCTCGTGATTGTGAGGCCAGTGCTCAAGCACTGAGCTATCCTGGCATCCCCTATGTTTTTCTTAATGCTAGTTTCAAAGTCTATACACAAAGCCTTGAAGAACCTCCTGTGCCTGCATATTGTGTATTCTCTTATTTTGACCTTTATTTTGACCTTTAAACTTTTGTGACTCTTCCACTAGACATCATTAGAAACTGAGATTGAAAAGGAATTTTTCATTAAAGGTTAGCCAGTCATCGCTGGCCTTCAACGCAGACAAACCAGCCCAAATCAAGCACCAGTATCCAATGAGTGATCTTCTGGCACCCTCCCATTATGTGGCATTAATATTCATTACCTTGAAGCAACCAGAATACTAGACACACCCAATTGTCACAGCTAATACAGCTAGTGTTTACACTTTCTTACTGTTCTACGTTATATGCCCATCTGACCCAGGTTCAGGACTATGCTCCCTGGCCTTGACGTCTCATGACACTCTTTGGTCCCTTGGATCTGGCTTCCCTGGTTGCTTACTCACCCTCTAGAATCTAGAATAGATACATCTTCAGGTTTGAGCTACAAAGCCAACAAAAAATTACATTTCATAGTTAATCCCCCATTTAACAAGAAGTTACCTGCAACACTTCATTCCATTACTTTCACAGCAAGTTTTAGCATATCCGTGATTATTCAAAATTTCCTTTTCAATGTGAGAGAAGGATAGCCGCCATGTTTCTTCTTTATTTCCAAAAGTAAAATAGAAAAGCATGTTACCAAAATGTCCGTATGTAAACAACACAATATTTAAATGAGTTCTTTCATTAAAATATCATTCTGAGAAATTTCAAGGGGGAGATAGACCAAAAGAATTGAACAGATAAAAATATAATTATATATTAAAAGAAGTCATTTGAAGCAAACAATTGACCAGGATAGAAAAAAAATGGGGGGGCGGGGAGTTAGAGCTTACCATAGTGTGTCATGGTAAGATGTATTACCTTCTATATACTGCTAAATTCAGTTTGTTAATATTTTGTCTCAGTAATAATTTGAATCAATGAATTAAAAAACAATGCCATGCCATCTGTGCAAGTTTTGATATTCATGTAAAATTAACCAAGGAACCTTTTCTTTCTTTATATTCTTTGGAAGAGTTTGTGTTAGAATGATTTTCCCCTCTGCTCCCCAAGCTTTACCATGGCTAGTAGCTTTTAAGCTCAGACTATCCTATTGCCTAGTTGGTTTTATACCAGAATGCATCATTAACTTATAATTTAAAAATCAATCAGTATAATCTGTCACATTAACAGAGAACCAAGGAGAAACATATAATTGTCCCAACACAGCTAATAAAATTTAACATTAATTCATTATATATCACCTCAGCAATTTAAATCTAGATAGAAGCTTGATCTGACGATTTTTAAAAAACATAACAACATGATAATGTAAGGTAAAAAACTGAGGTTTTTCCTTTGAAATCAGGAAGGCAGGATGTCTCTATCACTATTTCTGTTCAACATGCACTGGCTATCCAAATAAGTAAAGTAAGGGAAGGAGAAAGAGGATCATAGCATTGAAAAGGGAGAAACAAAGCGATCATTAATGCTAGAGGATACAATTTGCATAAATAATAAAGGGTGTCCCAAAATTCACGCAAGATTTGAATTTTGAGTCATTTGTGCGGTAAAGTGTTGCCAACAACAACAACAAAAGACAGCATGACAGCTGACAGTTCTGGGTTATTAAAAATGGAGTGCTACACGAAAGACCAATGCGTTTTCATTGTTGAGCAATGAAAATTTACAAGTTTTAATTATAAACCTGTGTTTTCTATTAAAATTACTTCTTGCGTGAATTTTGGGACACCCTTTACAAAAGAAGCTGGGTGACAGGTATATACGGTATGAGTTCATAAAGTTTTCAGTCTACTTTTCTATTGGTTTAATGTTTTCATACTAAAAAGTTACAATTGTCTATGGGTAAATCTTTTTTTAAAAAGATATATAGGGGAAGCTGGGATGGCTCAGTGGGTTAAGCGCTCAATTTGCAGCGCCGGGGACTGGGGATTGAATCCTGGCCCCGGCCCGTGCGGAACCATATGCTGAACTGGGAGCTCTCCCAGTTCAGTTCTCTCTCTGTCTCTGTATCTCTCTCTCTCTCTCTGTCAAAAAAAAAAAAAGATATATAAAAATTCTTGGAGAAAACTGAAACTTCACTGAGAAGTATTACAGGAAACCTAAATAAATGGAGATGTGTACCTATCTGTTCATGAATCGGAAGACTTGTTATTGTAAATATACCAAGTCTCCCCAAATTTATCTATAGATACAAGGTACTATCAATAAAAATTCCAAAAATATGTTCTTGTGGAACATAACAAGATACCATAAGTTGCGCTGCAGTTCACGTTATGGGTTTGCACAGACCAGGGCTGGGAATCAAACCCAGATCTTGTGATTGCGAGGCAAGTGCTCAACTGCTGAGCTATCCCGGCATCCCCAAGATATCATAATTTTCATGAAAATACAAAGGGTCAAGAATATCTAAAAATGGTGAAGCCAGGATAGCTCAGTGGGTTAAGTGCTCACTTTGTAGCGCCAGGGACCGAGGATCGAATCCCGGCCCCGACCCGTGCGGACCCATATGCTGAACTGGGGAGTGCCCCCAGTTCAGTTCTCTCTCTGTCTCTGTCTCTGTATCTCTCTCTCTCTCTCTCTCTCTGTCAAAAACAATTAAAAAAAAAAAGGAAAAAGAAACTTAAAAAAAAAAAAAAGAGTAACTTAAAAAAAAAAAAGAATATCTAAAACACTCTTGAAGAAAGACAAAGTGGGAGAACTGGCCCTACCAGATATCAAGACTTATTATGTATGACAATATAATATAGTACAAGGATAGACAAAGATTTTAATGGGACACAATACAGAGTATAGTAATAGCTACATAATATATGGAAAAAGTGGCATTGAGCTAGGTGTGCTCATTGCTCTTGAATATATCCATTTATGACATCCATTTATTCCATTTTGAAAAAGACAAAACTGTTGAGAGGGTAAACAGATCAGTAGTTACCAGAAGTTTGGAATGGGGAGGGCTGAATAAGTGAAACACAGGGGACTTTTAAGGTCAGTGAATCTATTATGTAAGGGTAGATACATGATACGATGCATTTGTCAAAACCAGTAGAACTTTACAGCACAAATAGTTAATCTTAAAACATGCCACCTTTTAAAAAATAATTTAGGAGGTCAAGAGATTCCAGGAAATAATGTAGACTGTGAAAAGAGACTCTAACTGTGGTACAAATGTATAAAACAACCCTCCTGAAAGGGGTGGGGGCAATAGATGCTGACCTAAATTACTTTGGAAATGGGGTCTGTAAGACTGAAGGCATAAGCCATACATAAGCACTGTAATCTAGTTGATAATTATTTTTCATAATGGGTTTAAAATTCTGAAACAATTATAGATGTATACTGAACATTTAAGTACCGGTAAGTGGGTGGCAGATGTGGGAGTCAGGTTTTTCACTGTTGGAATGTGAGGTTACAGATAGCAAGTAGAGGAAGAATGATCCATGTGGTAATGAATTATAGTTAGAGACAGTATGAAGTCATGTATAACTTAATATAGATACAGGTGATTACAAATAAAAATATTCATACATATGTGTATACACTGAGGTTAGTACACATACTCATACATGTACTTCCTTGTTTCTTCAGCTGAGAGGGTTGACACCCTAATAACAGAACACACAAAAATAAAAAATCCTCCCCACAATTACAGGGGGAACATCCAAAGGACACAGGAGCCAACTGAAAACAGCTGCTAAAGGCCAAAGCTGCAACAATTGAAAAAATAAAATAAAGTAGTATTGGAATACAGCCCAAAGTATAAAACAAATATCCATGGATCCATATTGATACAAATTATTAAGTAAGTTAACAAATGGGTGATAAGAGACAAATTTCCCATGCAGAAGAATTCCAAATAATTTGTGTACATGCTCTGCTCAAAGGTGGAGCATAACTCCCCACTCCTTCAGTGAGAGCTGTGCACAGTGACCTGCTTCCAAATAGGACAGCATGGAGAGCGGAGGAGAGTAACAGTGTAGACCGGACAGATACCACCTCAGTCAGATGACTAAGGTCAACATAAACAAGGCAAAGTTATGTCCATCACATGTGCCCTTAATATGATGTGATGAAAGCGGCACTATACCTCTCTGGTCTTCCCTGCCAAAGCCCCACAAAAACTCTAGTCTAATCACAGGTAAAACATTAGACACACGCCGTATGAGGGAAATTCTACAAAATACCTGACTAGACTCTTCAAAACTATCAAGGTCATCAGAACAAGGAAAAACTGAGAAATGCCAGTGAAGAGGAGCCTAGGGAGACAGGATGACTAAATGTAATGTGGTGTCCTAGATGGGATCCTGGAACAGAAAAGAGAACATTAGATAATAACTAAAGAAATTTGAAGAAAGTATGAACTTCAGTTAACAATATCTCATTGATATTGGTTCAAAAATTGTGACCAATCTATCAAATTACTGTAAAATGTTAATGAGGAGCTATGTAGGGGGTATATGGGAACTGTCCTATTTCACAATTTTTCTATAAATATAAAACTATTTTTACCAGGTGTAAAAGTAAACTATATAAAGGAATGGGTGCTATCTCTATAAGGGATATACCGGTACATGGTGTGACAATTAAGTTCATGAATTCATCCTAGAAAAAGTGCTACAAATCTCAACTTTGAAAATCACTATGGTCACCTTCGAAATATTCCCTTTGGGAAGCTATGCACCAATGCCAGCACCTAGTCCACCCTTTAAAGCAATTTTGGAACTCTTTTTCTGGAGTGGCCATCAGAGCCATTATCGTATTACCCTTGATGTCTTGAATGTCATCAGAATGTCTTCCTTTCAATATTTCCTTTATCTTCGGGTAAAGAAAAAAGTCATTGGGGGACAGATCGGGTGAATAGGGAAGATGTTCCAATACACCTATTTGCTTACTGGCTAAAAACTCCCTTACAGATAATGCCGTGTGAGCCGGTGCACCATTGTGATGCAAGAGCCGTGAGTTGGTGATGAAAAGTTCAGATTGTTTTCGTCTAACTTTTTCATGCAGGCTTTTCAGCACTTCCAAATAGTCAACTTGCTTGACTATCCAGTGGGTACAAATTCAGTGAACAATCCCTCTAGTATCAAAAGGGCTCGCCATATCATTTTGACTCTTGATTTAGACTGACAGAATTTTTTGGTCATGGAGAACTGGCTGACTTCCACTGTGCACTTGGACACTTTGTTTCAGGGTCATATTGGTACAGCCATGTTGCATCACCAGTGATAACAAGACCCAAAACATCATCTTGCCTCTCTAGAAGATCTTGGCAAACATCGACTCGCCTTTGCTTTTTTTCATCGGTGAGCTCCTTCGGGACCATGTTTGCACACACCTTTCTCATGCCAAGGTTTTCAGTGAAGATCTTCCTGTTTCTCTATCGATGTTTCCTTGGTCTACTGTCCTTCTCTAGTCAGCCAACGATTCTGACGCACAATTTGACATATTTTTGCAACGTTTTCATCAGTTCTGCTTGTTACTGGCTGCCCTGACCTCTTTTCATCAGTGACGCTTTCTCCCCTCTCAAAAACACATTTCGGGGAAGCTGGGATGGCTCAGTGGGTTAGGCTCTCACTTTGCAGCGCTGGGGACCAAGGATCGAATCCCGGCCCTGGCCTGTGCGGACCCATATGCTGAACTGGGAGCCCCCCCAGTTCAGTTCTCTCTTTGTCTCTGTATCTCTCTCTCTCTCTCTCTCTCTCTGTCAAAATTAAATAAATAAAATATATATTTAAAAAAAAAACAACCCCCCCCCCACATTTAATCATTTTGTACACTGCCATTTTCTTCATGGCATTATCCCCATACAGTTGGGCTAACATGTCCCTGATTCACTTCCCCTCTTGTCAAGCTTAACAAGAAATTTAATGTTTGTTCGTTGCTCGAATTCAAGTTCCAATATTCTCACAAAGGCATACAAAAACAGGCAACAATAATGAACACCAGTCAGCAAGACAAGGTGACACATCGACAAGAATACAGCTGTGAGATACTGATATACCAAGTTTATGAAACCTTACGGGGTTGTTTTGTACAGTGCTGCCAATGTAAGTGCACAGTGGCAAGTTCTCAAACTTAATTGTCATACCTCGTATATACACATATATGCAGAGGGTGACAAAAAAATGTATACACATTTTAAGAAACGAAAAAACTGTACTGAAATTGTAATATTCGGCATATATTGATAACAAAAGATGAATACAAGTCACAAGTGACATCTGCAATTACAAGAGGTGCTCAAAGTGGTTACCATCAGTGTCTAGACACTTCTAAGGCTAACTACTGTTTGAGCAACACTGGCCAAAGTGTCCACTTGTATTGCTTTACCATGTGTCTCAATCTTATCACGAATGCTGGCAATTGTTAAGTGTGTTGGAGGATCCGTTGCATGCTCACACCTCCACTGTACTTCCACAGTGTTCTGGAATTTCAAAAAAGCACTTCAAAATGGTCTTGCACTCCTTGAACAACAATCATGCTTCTGCCAGTTTCTTTGTCCTGCCTGTCCCATGGTGACACTAGCATTCATTTGATTAACACCATCTTTTGAGTGAATGTCACACTACACATTGCTACTACAATTCAATTCAACTTCAAAAACATATAGGTAATAGCTCTTAAAAATGTGTATATATTTTTTGGTACCCTCAGTATGTATTTATTTGTATTTTACACATGAAAGGTCAACCAAAAACAATTGAAAAAAATTCTGATCAGGGAAAGAGAAAAGACAGGACACATGAATGGAAGCTATGTTTCTCTAAGAATACCTTTTTCTGTAGCTTGGACTTTGGAACCATGTGAATGTTTTATAAATTTATGAAACAGATCAAAATTAAAAATCTAGTATCTAAAACTAGAAACCATAAAAAAACAAATGAATGTAATTATGTTGAATTAAGTAGCTTTAGCAACAGAAGAAGTTTTTTCAAGTAAGTTTAAACTTTATATTTTAACTGTCCTTTTACCTTAAGAATAAAAGAATAAAAGAATGACAAAGATGGATGATGGCATATATCAGCAGGTTGAGTCCTTGCCTTGCAACCACAAGGTCTGGGGATACAATCCTGGCCCTGACCCGTGAAAACCCATATGCACCTATCACCAAGCCTTCCACTTCCACCTTAATGCAAGGATGTAAGAAACTACCCACCCACAGTGGTCTGTGTACAGCCACAGGGCCAATGAAAACTCTCATGTCTAAGTTGATTTGTCTCCCAGCCTTCACCAAGATGGCTAGGAGGAGGCCAGTAGGAGGGTAATATGGGTTCTGTTGAAATTTCTGTATCATATACAGTAAGGGTTTCTTGGGGCAGCCATTCTAGAAATTGTTCAGGGGTGCAACCCTGCTTTGCAAAAAGCTGTTCCTTTTACAAAACCATAAATAAAGATATATGTAATTCCCTCATATAAACAACTTTTCTCACAGAAAATAACTTCTATATATATGCAATATAAAAAGTTATGCCATGTGTCCAGAAAAATACAAGCCATCAATCTTAATCTTAGCATGGCTGACTACTGGGATTTGTTCCGCAATACTCATTTATAACTTGGTTCATTTGTTTTGTGGTCTCCAATTTACCTGGAGTCAAACAATAGTAGATACCAAAAGTCCTTACATAACTTTATGAGAGAAAAGGAAAATATCAGCTAATTTTCTCTGCCAGCTAAGAAAACATCACCATTATTCAGTTTTATCTGTAGACTAACTCAGCCCTGGTCTCAGAACTTGATCCTTACCGAAGGACAGCACCTAAAATCCTGTTCAGAGCCCTGAGGTTGGGGTATGCAGGTGGGGAGGAGACCTAACCACTTAGCCCAACTGTAGCTGAGGCTACAATGGTCTTCTAGCTGCATGGGGAGCAGTGGAAGGAGAAGATGAGGGAAAGAGAGAAATATGGCTGGGAATGCAAGTCCACGTTCTGATGCTGGTAAGCTAATAATACTGCCATGAACTGAATTAGGGATTTTACATATGTCCCATTTTTACCTCCCAGAATCTTTCATGCAGCTTTAACCTAGTATACAGATGACCAAACAGTAAGTTTAGAGAGGCTTGATAATTAGCCCAAGATCACAAAGCTAGTAAGAGAAGCCTCATGATTCAGATCACAGCAGTCTGACTCCAAGGCCAGTACTGACCTTATTTATTAAAAACAAACAAAAAGGGTAATGTTCAAGTGTGGACTTGTAGACATTTTAAAGCTGAGTATTTGATATTACTATTACAACTGTACCTTTTTGAACTCCATCTCTTACCAAACTCTCATTTTGTGGCCTAGTTAGCCTAATGGCTCTTGAAATGCCAACAGCAATAGTTGATCTTTTACTGTTCTAGGACATACTATTAACAACTCTTTTATACATCGTTAAATTAACCTTCACATTCAAGATACCTTGAAAACCATTTCCTTCCTTCGCATTCTTGGGTACCAGGTAAAATGGCTGCAGTCTTAGATTTCTCCTAACTTTTACTCCAAGCCAGTTATCGACAGGGAGGCCTTTCTTGGTGTTAGCTGGCCAGCTGCTTTTTACTTCCAGAGCCAAGATTACATCCACAAATATTTCTGTAGGTTTTCTAATAATAAGTGTTACAGCAGGGCTCCCTGGCTTCTTCCTCTCCATAATGATATCTATATCTGTTTAAACATATAAAAGGGAAGTAAGGATTTATCAATTTCATTTTCTCAAAAATACAGGGAAAGTAATGTAACTATAATTAGAGACCTATAAAGTGCTAAGGTGAAAATTAGTTCTGAACTGGAAACCGACCTCCCCTCCCCACCCCCATACAGAGGTTTTTACTCATTTAACCAATATTTATTGATATCTGTCATGGGGGAAGCACTATCAAGATTGTCTGGTATATACGATGGGGTTTGTGGGTACTTTGATTACATTTTCTTTTAAATTGATGAATGGCAGTTTGGAGGGAAGCCTGGAGAAGAGGCCAGATGAGGAGCAGGAAGGAGCGAGGTGATCAAGAAGACAGAGGACAACATGAGAGAGAAGAAAAACAAAAGACCAGAACAATAGCCCAATACAGGAGGGAGGGTGCATGTTGTGTGGTGGCATGCAGGCAGGGAGCACCAAGACACAGGGAACAACCCATATTCACTGCATTGATGGAGGAATGGATTAAAAAGTAGAGAAAAGAAATTGTGGTATATACAGGCACACCTCAGAGATATTGGGTATTCAGTTCCAGACCATTACAACAAAGTGAGTATTTCAATAATGTGAGACACGAATTTCTTGGTTTTCTAGTGCATGTAAAAGTTACACTTGCACTATACTGTAATCTATTAAGGTACAATAGTGTTATGTCTAAAAAAAAAAGTACAAAAATAAAAGAATAGTGTACATATAGTATATTAATTAAAAATAACTTTATTGCTAAAAAATGTTAACCATCATGAGCCTCTTGAAAACATGGTACCAACAGATTTGCTCAACGCAGGGTTGCCATAAACCTTCAATTTGTAAAAAAAAAAAATGCATCATCTGCAAAGTGCAATAAAGGAGCAATAAAAGAGGTATGCCTGCATATACAATGGTACTATATTATTCAGCCTTAACAAAGAAGGTGATCCTGTCATTTGTGACAACATGGATGAACCTGAAGGAAATAAGCCAGATATAAAAGGGAAAATACCACATGATCTCACTTACATGTGAAATCTAAAAATGGTAGAATACACAGAAGCAGACAGTAGAAAGGTGGTTACCAGGGATAGGGTTAAGTCTAGATATCTAACGTACAGCATGATGACTGTCATTAATACCATCATATTGAATACAGGAAATGTGCAAAGAGAGTAAGTAGATTTTAGGTCCTCTTGCCACACACATAAAAAAGGTAACTATGTGAGATATGTTAATTAGCTTGACTGTAGAAATCATTCCACTATATACCTGTATTATCAAAACATCATGTTGTACATCTTAAATATATACAATTTGTTTTTTGGCTTTTTTTAAAGGAAAGGGTAGCAAAAATGAGAGCAATTAAAAGCTTCAAATCAACAAAACTGGTGGATGGGCTGAATCTGTGAGGTAAGGAAGAAGGTAGGATCTGGGATGCCATCCCAAAATTTTCGCCTGCGAAATGATTGCGGTTGACACTATTCTTCAATACAGAGTAAGCAGGGGCAAAGAAAGGCCTCTAGATGAGAGATAATGACCTTGCGATTTGGGGCTGTGCAAGCAGTTGTTAAAGAATACTACCAGGTAAGACTTCTGGAAAGGACACTGAGAAAGAAGATCGACTACCAAGGAGAAAATCCTAGGGAACACTCTCATATTCTCATCACTAAATCTGCAAACCCACCCCCACTTACCCATTATAAACTTCTTCTTCCTAGTACCACTGAGGAAGTGTCTACCCATCTTTCAAAGGCCACCCCTGCACATGGCCTTTGGGTCTGTACCTTCTGAAGCACCTTGCTCCCTCTCCTACACCAGTGGCCTCCCCCTGTCTGCATACAAAGGATTCCAGTGTCTCCCATTCTAAAATATACGACTCTTTTGACCCTCCATCCACCTCCTCCCCACTCTTACCCATCTTTCTACTTCCTTTGCAGTCAAAACTTTCTACAGATTTTCCTACACATACTGTCTCTGCATCCCTGCCCTTTCTCTCTTGTGTGCTCATGACCACCCCCTCCCCAAAACTGCTACCGTAAGTCAAATTTACCAACAATCCCCATAAAACCACAGACCAAATCCAATATTTTTATAGATTTCAGCAGTATTCTAAACACTTATCACTCCTTCTGCAAAGCACTGTCTGCTTTTGCTCCTTTAATAATCCCAACCCCTAATAGGATCTTTTTCTTACCACTCTCCTTTTTCTTTTTTTTTCTTTTTTTTTTTTGACAGAGAGAGTGAGAGAGAGAGAAAGAGAGAGAGAGAGAGAGAGAGAGAAAACTGAACTGGGGGAACTCCCCAGTTCAGCATATGGGTCCACACGGGCCAGGGCCGGGATTCGATCCTGGGTCCCCGGCACTGCAAAGTGAGCACTTAACCCACTGAGCCATCCCCCAGCTTCCCCTTAAATTTTTTTTTTTTAAATGTTATTTTATTTTATTTTAATTTTTGAACTGATTTTTTTTTTTTTTGAACTGAACTGGGGGCCTCACCGCATTCGGGAAGCACACCCCAGTTCAGCATGTGGGTCCGCCTGGGCTGGAGCCAGGAGTTGATCCTCAGTCCTTGGGGCTTCAAAGTGAGCGCTTAACTCGCTGAGCCAACCTGGCTTTCCCCACCACTCTCCTTAACATTAACATTCCAATTCCCCCACCCCATCCGATCCTCAACACTCCTGATCCCTCTCACTTTGCTATACTTTTTCATCACGGGACTTGTTACTTTCCAGTACACAAGCTAATTAGGGTTTTTCATTTGTTCTTAATTGCATACCTGCCTTTAATTGATCATAAGGTATAGAAGGTGAAGGTCTTCACCTATTTGTTAATATATCCTAAACATCTGAAAAACTTGTCACACGAGATAAGCAATGAATATTGATTAGGTTAGTGAATAAATGAATCTACTTTCTGCCTAGGTGATCTCATCCATTCCCAATGACACTTATATGTTGACAGTAGCCCAAATGTATCCTCAGAACTCCAAACCCATATCCAAGTACATACTTGACACATTCACTTTAATATATCACAGGAATCTCTAACTTAACATCCAAAGGCAAACTTTTAATTCATTCCCCAAAATGTGTTCTTCCTCCATTGTTCCCATCTTCAAAAATAGCTCAATCAATCTACACAGGTGCTCATTCCAGAAACCAGGGAGTCTTCAATTCAACCCTCTCTGTCACCCCTATTTTAATTCAGAAGTAAGCACTGCTACAGCTTGGATGTATCTGCTTCTCTCCATCCCCAGCACCTCAGAACATCGCCTTCACCTGAACTATTATATTTTCCTTTTTAATCTCCTTATTTGCCTTCTTATAATATCTTCTCCACAGAAGCCATTATAAACTTTTAAAAATACAATGCCAATCATTACTTCCTAATTAAAACCTGGTTTCTCAATGAACATGGAATAAAATCTGAATTCCCCTCCAGATTCTGGAAGCCCTTACAGAATCCGGTCCCTGGCCATCTCTTCAACTTCACTTCAGGTCACTCTTCCCCTTGTTCACACAGCCTCTTTTTGATCCTTGAGCTTGCCAAGCTCTTCTATTTCTCAGGGCCTCGCTTGACCACCCCACTCCACCCCAACTCCTGCCTCTTCTCCCACTTCATTCCCTTTGGAGCACTCACTACAATTTGTACCTATTTAAAAGCTTCAAGAAAGGATCACATGATTTTATTCAACCACATATGCCCAGTGGCACAGGTAGCAGTTCAGTGCACATTCAATAGAGACCAAAACAGAACAGTCAGTATGTTAGAAAAATACCAAGAAAATAGAGTAGACTAAAACCAAGAGCAAAGAGTTATTTCTTGGAGGCAGTAATCAACAGTGTACTGAAGGGAAGTCAAGAAAGATAAGGAGAGGAGTGTACACTGGCAATTAGTATGTATGATTAGAACTTTAAGAATCAAAAGTCGAGGAAGCCGGGATGGCTCAGTGGGTTGAAAGCTCGCTTTGCAGCCCTGGGTACTGAAGATCAAATACTGGCCCCAGCCCATGTGGACCCACGTGCTGAACTGGGGTGTGCTTCCCATGCAGGAGGCCCCTGATTTGGTTCTTGCCCCCCAGATCAACCCCTGGTTCAAGGGGGCGTGACTCTCATGCGGGAGGCCCCCAGCCCAGTTCCCCCTTGCACAGCCCCCGCCCACCTGTGTGGGACAAAACCATGCTAAAAACTGATGACATACAACTATGGAGACTGCTCTGGGCCCTATCCCTTCTCTCTGTCTCTGTCTCTGTCAAAAAAGAATCAAAAGTCAAAAATCTTACCTTCAATGTTTTTAATTTCTTCTTTAATGATTTTCCTAAATTTGGACAGCACCTTCGAAGCTGATAATGTTTCCCCTTCTAAAAACTGATTCAGAAGATTTCCTTTGGGATTTCTTTTTAATTTCACAAAGTAATGAGCACCACTGTTGTAATATTCTTCTAGCTGAATTCTGGGGACTTCCAGTTTGAACATAACATCAAATTCATTAGGAGCAGAAATCTAAGAAAAAGTAAAAATAACATTGAAATGTTTGTGAATATTTTCCAAGCAACTGTGATTTTTTTTTTTCTTGAAATTTCCACTTAAAATCTTACATTGAAAAGCAAGATTCATAACATTTATAGCCTCTGGGAGTGGGACAGGTAGAACTGGGAGAGTATTATTGGTTTTAGTTTGTAGGTTCTACACTAATTTTTTTTACCATGAGTATGCATTATTTTTATAACTTAAAACAATTTTTTTAAGATTTGTTTTATTGTTTGAGAAAAGGCAAGAGAGAGAAGGAGGGAAAGCCCAGAGCAGTCTCCATTGTTATACAATTAATATTGTGACAAAGCTTCATTCCACACAGGTGGATGTGGGGCCATGCAGGGAATTGAACTGGGGGCCTCCTGCATGGGAGACAAGAATCTTCACTGCTATCCCAGCAGTTACCAGTTGTGCTGCAGTTCAGCATATGGGTTTGGACAGGCCGGGGCCGGGATCTGATCCCCAGACCTCACAGTTGCAAAGCAAGTGCTTAACCTGCTGAGCTATCTTTGCATCCCCTAAAACAATTCTAAATGATACCATGTAAGCTTTTAAAATCTGTTACCAGCTTTATTCTGAGTTTAAAGCTTAATAAAATTAAAGACCATTAAGTTGCTATCTGTTATATCACAAGATACACACTTCAGTCACTCTCCTGTCACAATAGTCTCAAAAATGTGTGCACTCACTATTGGTAGTTGAGCAAGGGTCATCTTGTTACAGCTACCAGTCACCCAAATGAATGTGAGCTCCAAGTCATGCACTATGTTAGTGTCTTTAAACCACAGCATTTGTAAAAACTTCAAAGAATTTTTTCCATTATCATAATAATAACAATTAAAACAATTATAATTAATGCTTGTTTTTACTACACTTAAAGTACCACAAGTCTTTCATTAGTTAGGAGTGAGCTTCAAGTACAGCTATTAGATTGCAAAGTACCTAGTGGCCACATGTCTACTGACCATGTGAAATATGACTAGTTCAAATTGGATATACTGTGCTGTGTACCAAACTGTCCTCCTAAAATTCATGTATTGAAGCCGTAACTCCCAATGTGACTGCACTTGTAGATACAGCTTTTAGGAAATAAGGATTAAATGATATCATGAAGATGGGGTCCTAATCTGATAGGATTGGTGACCTTATAAGCAGGTCACCAAAGATTGCCTTCTCTCTGCATAAACAGAGACAACATAGGAAGGTGTCCATCTGCAAGCCAGGAAGAGAGTTCTCACCAGAACTGAACCCTGCTGGCATGCTGACCTTGGACTTCCAGCCTCCAGGACTGTGAGAAAATAAATTTCTGTTGTTTAAGCTGCCCAGTCTATGGTATTTTCTTATGGTAGCCCAAGCTGAGTCATACCTAAAGGTGAAACAAACCCTTAAAGTGATGTCACTGGGAATGAAGTAAGAGCCTATGAAAAATCCACTCTTCCATAAAAGCAACAAGAAACAGGAAGAAATAGTCAAACTCAATTCTTTCAGAACTCTGTAAATTAACCAAAGGCTTGCAACAATCCAAGGAAGATTTATTCAAGAAAAATGACTGAATCACTGTAAGCACAGTAAGTTTGGTGGCATTCTAAATGGCCCCATTTACCATCTCTAGCAGCATACAAAGTTCTCTCACCCCTACTCCATTAGAAACTCTCCACCAAGAGTAGCCACAACTACCCTGACTTCTAATACCGTAGATTAGGTTTACCTGTTGGGAACATCATGTAAATTAAATCATATAGTATGCACTCTTATATCATCCATACTGTTATGTATGTTTAAGTTTTGTTTGTTCCTTTTCTTTACTGGTCCACACAGCATTAGCTAAAACCACTACAATTAGTTGGTTTTTATATAACCTTTACACTCGGCCTTAACTGTAGAATTAGTAAAGTATGTTAACATCTAGGACAAAAAGAACATTATGGGATGGCAATTCTTCAGGGAATTTCTTTAAGAAATTTTTCAGATTTTCACCTAAAAGTTGATAATATTACAATATATGAATGAGAAATGTGTCGATATGGAACCATATAAATAAATTACTGAGAAGTATATTTTGTCTATCCTTTTACCAATTATAAAGAGCTTAGAACCTAATTTTGGAACCCAATTTTGAAATCCAAGCGTATACATAACAGAAGAAAATACACCAAAGTGATAACAGTGAATAAAATAAACAGGAATAATATTGTCTTCTATATGCTTTTCTGAAATTTTCAGGGACATCAACATGGAACAGGGGTGAATATGAGAGAGAATAAAGAAAGAGGTAAGAAGGGAGGGGGTACTACTAGTGTGTGTAGGAACCTTTTAGAGGGCAGATAGAGAGGTCAACTCTACAGTGAAGACATATGTCTTTTAAGAACAGTTTTTAAAAATTAATACATGTTTTAGGGGATGCTGGGAATAGCTCAGCAGGTTGAGTGCTTGCCTTGCAAGTGTGAAGTCCAGGGACAGAATCCCAGCCCCAGCCTGTATAAACCCATATGCTGAACTGCAACACAACTCGTAACCACCAGGATGGCAGCAAAGGTTCTCTCTCACCTTCCAATTTGGTTTCTGTCCATGCGGCCCACATCCACCTGTGTAGAATGAAGACATATCACAACTAAAGATGTATAACTATGGAGACTTCTCTGGGCTCTCTCTCTTTCACCTTCCATCAAACAATAAAATAAATCTTTAGAAAATCAATGCATGTTTTAGATAAAACAAAATTTCAATGAATTTCCATGAGTGATCTAAAAAAGGAGAATAGTTCTGACTGGAGACTGTTATCTTATTGTCCTCTAGTTCTAACAAGTAACGTTTTTTTTTTTCCTTCAGGTCCTCTACATAATTGAACAGACAGATATTTATGTAATAAGACTTATACTCAAGACACAGAAAGTTTTGCTCACTTGGCTTTCAAGAAACTTTAGATGGAATTATATGAGTGCTCTTCAGTACTAAAAGAGTTTAAGATCCAAAGACCAATACATATACTGCCTTTCTGACAATAAACAAATATTGCAAAGTCCACACCAATAAAATGAGAAGTTATATGGTACAAAGTTGTGTAAAACATGCTGGATCATTTCTGTGGGAAGCCCAAACAAAAATATATGAAAGGCTTCATCTCCACAGAAGATTACCAGGCTAAATGCTTAAAACGGGAATTAAATCTGAATTTGCTACCCTGAGAAGGCAAAGTTCTTAAGAGAGGCACTCATCCTTTCTTGAACCCATTCATTCATTCATTCATTCATTCATTTGAATGCTTGTTACGTGTCAAGCCTTAGAGATACAAAGATGTATAATATTTGGCCCACTCTGTTAAGAGTTTATAATCCTAAAACCCTAAATCTAGAGTTTTACCACTATCTTCCTCTTGGAGGAGGAAAGCTAATTGAATAAAGTCAATATGTAACTCTACAATGAATTATGGGGGAAGCCGAGCTGGCTCAGAGGGTTAAGCGCTTGCTTTGCAGCCCCGGAAACTGAAGATTGAATTCAGCCCCAGCCAGTGAAGATCCATATGCTGAATTGGGGTGTGCTGCCCATGTGGGAGACCCCCCAGTTCAGTTCTCACCCCTCAATTCGGCACCAGGCTTGAGGAGGCATGCATCCCATGAGGGAGGCCCCCAGCCCAGTTCCCACCCTGCACAGCTCCCACCCACCTGTGTGGAACAGAACCACGTGGAAAAAAACTGATGACATACAACTACGGAGACTGCTCTGGGCACTCCTTCTTCTCTGTCTCTCTTTGTTTCTGTCTCTGTCAAAAACAATAAAATAAATCTTAAAAAAAATTAAAATGGGTTATGATTACTTAATAAAGATATTAGCCTCTATTCTATTCAGCTTCTGTTTCTGTTGATGTGACACACAACTACACACAAGGTCTTACAGAGTCAATAGAGATGCCCAGGTCAGCACTTAGGAAACTGACAGATAAGCAAAACATAACCAAAGAGAGAAGTCTGCCACTGGTGAAGAAACAAACTTGAGTCAGGAATCTGCTTCTAAACCTTCAATAATATACTGAAATGATGATGTAATGACAACCACCCACAAACAAATGGAGCTGTGGAATACACACTAAAAATCAATTACATCTGATGTATATTTAGGAAGTATGCTTTTTAGTATCTATAGATTTTCTCTTTAAAAACAAAAAAAGTTTTTGAAGATCATTCACTGTGAGCTTCCCATACATCTGTATAAGAAATTGGAGAGAGGGAGTCCACGGGCCTGGAGGAAGACACTGAAGATACCTTTTTCTATGGAGTGCAGATGTCTTCGTAGGATATGGGTCCGCACGGGCCGGGGCCGGGATTCAATCCTCAGTCCCCCGCGCTGCAAAGCGAGCGCTTAACCCACTGAGCCATCCCGGCTTCCCAAAAGTTTCTTTGATATATTAATTTTGTGGATTTTTTTCAGTCACTCTTACTCATACAAGTCATAATTTGACCAGCGACCACTAAGTATACGTAGCAATGTTGCAGAAACACAACACAAGTTGGCTTGCATGAACGAATCTATATATTTGAATCTTGACAGTAGCTAGCAATCAATATGGGCTGGCTCTATGTTGGATGTAGAGATGAACGAACAATGTTCGTCGTTTTAATTAGAACTAAGAACTAGTCTGACTTACAACCAAAGGGCAGTGAGAGACCGTCGGAAGGGGGTAATATTGGGGAGGCTGAGAAGCGGGTGAGGGAGCCAAGCCACGAGGAGCAGGAGGAGGACCGGCGCTGGGCAGCTCACCTTCACGTGCTCGTAGTAGCTCCCCGTGTGCAGCATCCCCACACCTTTGAACTCGGACCCGGAGCTCTGCAGTCGTCGTTGCAGGTGGTTCATGACCTTGTTCACAATCTCCGCCGCCGCTGAGATTTCCAGGCGTCTCAGCCTCAACTTGTCCAGCACCGTCCGGGGCTTCCAGCCACCGGGCGCCACCTCCCTGCGTCCCAAACCAGGGGCTGGGACCAACGGGGTGTAGCCAGGAACCTCCTCGGGCGCGGGCGGGGGTCTCCGCTCCCGAGCGGAGCCTGCGCCCCCCTCGCGGCGAGATCCAGCCCTGGCAGGGGGTGGCCCCGGAGCCGCGGGAGGCTCCGGCCCCTCCGCCAGACCCGCCTGCCCGTCCACCAAGTCCCCAGAGTTCAGAGGGGCTTCCTGGGCGCAGGCACCTCGCGCACCTGCCCGCGGCCTCTCCCGGGGAGCCGGAGCGCTCTTCCGCTGGGATCCCGATGCCCTGCTGGAGCTGCCCCTCTGCGCGTCGGGGGCGACCCGAGGCTCGTTGGGCTTCGTGGGGGCGCCCTTCCCACTCGGCGCCGAAACTTTGGGTGCGGCGGCTCCTGCCTTCGAAGCTGTCCGCGTCGCCTTTCCTCGCCGAGGGTCCATGGCTGGCGCGCTCTGCTACTCGGAAGTCGGTTCAGCTTCGGGAAAAGGCTGGTGGCGGGAAAAGGCCGGTGGCGGGAACAGGAACCAGCATCAGCGGCTGGAAATGAAACTTACAAAGCCGGCGAGCCCACGCTAGGAGGTTACGGGGAACCACGCCCCCGCCGCGACTGCGCGGATGGCCAGCCGGCCTCGGACGGGCTTCAGTACTCTCCTGCTCCAGTGTCACGGATGCCACCGGCTTGGGAACCATGCACGTTGTAACCCCAGGGAAGAAGGAAACACCCTGGGGAGCTTTGAAATCCAGATGCATGTGCTGGCACTGCCTAAAAGAATTATAGAAAACTACAGACTTTCTCACCTTGAAGTTGACAAAAACTTTTTCAATCTAAATGTAAATAATGGTATATAATATATGTATTTTTAATGAACGGGAAATAGAAGATGTTCAACTTTTACAAGACGGAAAGGGATGAAGATTAACTATTGGAATGAATAAAATTTATTTCATTTTACTTTCATTTTTAAAAGCACACACAATATTAAAGAAATTGTGTAAGGTTCTTAGATTTATCCATTGATTCTCAAAAGCTCATCAAAAAATGGTACATTTTAAATAATCCACACTGCTTCTGCAGTTGAGATGCCAAAGTACCTCAATACAGGCTTCCAAATATCTATTTCTAAAGCCAACACTTTATAGAAATGCATATGAGACAGGAACCTCTTGGGTTTACAATGCTTTCATTACTTTTTTTAAAGATTTATTTTATTGATTTTTGACAGAAACAGAGACAGAGAGAAGGGGGAGGCCCCAGAGCAGTCTCCATAGTTGACATTAGTTTTTCCATATAGTTTCACTCCACAGGTGGGCACAGGGCTGCGCAGGGCAGGAACTGGGTCGGGAGCCTCCCACATAGGTCCCGGCAAGAACTGAACTGGGGGCACACCTCAGTTCAGCATGTGGGTCCGCATGGGCCAGAGCTGGGATTCGATCCTCAGTCTCCAGGGCTGCAAAGTGAGCGCTTAACTCGCTGAGCCATCCCGGCTTCCCCCAACTAACCATTTTTAAGTGAAGATTTAAGCCATATTAATTACATTAACACTGCTGTGCAACCATCACCACCATCTGTCTCCAGAACGCTTCATCATGGAAAAGTGAAACTGTACATGTCAAATAACCCCCTTCTCCAGCCTCTGGCACAATCTTCAACTTTCTGTCTATGAATTTGACTACTCTAGGTATCTCATGGAAGTGGAATCATACAGTCTTTTCCTTTTTGTGACTGGCTTATTTCACTGAAGATAATGTCCTCAAGGTTTATCCATGATGCAGCATGTGTCAGCCTTCCTTTGTAAAGTTGAATGATTCCATTCTACATATACACCACATTTTACTTATCCATTCATCCATCAATGGACAAAAATGCCCTGATTTCCTTTTTTAAAGAGGTTTCTCTGAATCCAGTACTTTGATATATCCTTCTCTTTAGTACAAAGAAGTTTTCCTTTTATACTCCAGGGCACTGAGCCCTAGTTTGAATTGTGATGCAAGAGATGTATATATTTTTCTTTTGTAAAATGGGAGAACTATTGTATAGTAAAGCTTGTTCTCAAGTTGACCAAGTTAGGGAAGAGTAAAATGGAAGTTTAAACTTGTAAAATCCATTTCCTTAAAACTCCAAGTGCGCTTGGGCATTCTTCCAGGATGCCCAGGGGCATGCTGACCCTATTCTGAAGACCTCTGCCCCATGGTTCTATTTTTCTCTGCCAAGGGTTCCAGCTGCTTGTTATGAAATTCTGTAAATGCCTCTACAGCTAGCTTAATATTGTCTTCTACCCATTTCCAAAAGTTTGCTTAGGGGATGCCAGGATAGCTCAGCAGGTTGAGTGCTGGGATTTAATCCCAGCCCAGCCCGTGCAAACCCGTATGTTGAACTGTGACGCCACTGGTAACTGCTGGGATTGCTCAGTGGTGGAAGTTCTCTCCTCCCATGCAGGAGGCCCCCATGTTCAGTTTCCATCCTGCGCAGGCCCACTTCACCTGTGTGGAATGAAACTATGTCACAACTAATGATGTACAACTATGGAGACTGCTCCGGGTCCTTCCCCCTTCTCTCTCAGCTTTTCTCAAACAATAAAATAACTCTTAGGGGGAAAAAAGTTTTGCTTAACCAAAAACTTGCAAGCAATCTACCAGACCAAAATCAAATACTTCTGTTGCTGACCTGTCAAAGGGGAAAAACTTGTTCCTTGCTGAATCTTGCTGCAGTAACCAGTGTCCAAATCATAAAGGGAATGACCTTTTAGTTGAGAGTGAATATGAATCTTGGACTTTAGAAGAAAAGAAACAAGAGACACATTTGTGGGTACCTATTTTACCTAGGTGACTTTACATCTCCTTTATTTTTCATGTTTGTCTCAGTAATTCACTTGGTCACTCAACAAATATTTGAGTGCCTATTATTTTATATAGGTTCTTGAGATATACTGATAAACACTGATCCTTGACTTACTGAAGCTTACGTTCCAGCAAGAGAAACAGACAATAAACACAATGCATACAATAATCATCTCATATAGAAAATGATAAGCTGTATTCTAACAGGAAAAAATATATATACTGCAAGAAGAATCAGAAATAAGTAACAGTACAATACTAAAATACTGGGAGAGTGACATTTGAGCAAAAATTTAAAGAGTTTACCAGGAAAAGACTATTCCAGGCAGAAGGAAAAGCTCATGCAAAGGACCTAAAGAAGGATTATGCCTGGTTGTTCAAACAAGTGTGGCTGGAGCTTGGGAAGTGTGAGATGATATGTCAGTTATCAACTATTACCTCTCTGCTCCAAATACACCCTTCAGTACATGCTTTCTGATAAACAATGGAATTCCTCTAAATGTTTCTCTTTTTAAGGCCCACTATGCTAAGCTTTCTCAATAGAGATTGGTGAAGGGACATTGCATGGGGAAGAGGTTTCCTGCAATTTCCATCGCAGTGAAGGGTGTGGAAGAGGGGTGAGTGAGGTAAAGTCAGCCTTGTGGGTATGAGGATATCCGATAAAGCCTATCCATGGACTAGAAAGTGATCCCTATGGGACCTCACAACTTTGACCTAGTCATCACCTGTCTACAGTTTGCTAGACTGGAAAATCAAGATTTCTACCTGGCCTGTTATAGCTGATTGTGGTCCAGAGGGTCACATACCAGGCTCCCTCTGCAAGCTACCTTGTGTGTATCTCACACTCTTTAAAGGCCTTTTGCACTTGAGGTCTGAACCCCTTCCAAGTTCATTCTTCCTTGGGTATTTTTGTTCAGCCCTGGGGTGCTACATAGAGTCTTTTATATCTTATAGTCTTTTAGTATAATTAATTATTCCTGGGGAAGCCAAAGAAAGGACTGGCCCCTGACAGGATCCTGGGAGGTAATTTTTAAGCTCTTGGACTATCCTGCCTGATAAAAGGGTCTTTGTATACACCTGGGCCACTGGGCTATGCTGTATCAGTTTGACTGGAGGGGCTGGAGACTAAATAAGTAGGTCAGTCATGCAGGCAGTCATGAGACTCCCAATAAAAGCCCTGGATACCCAGGTGTAGGTTGGCTTCCCTAGTTGGCAGTACTTTGTATTGTCATATGTCATGCTAGGAAAACTAAGTGTGTACATTATCTGGTCTATAAGAAAGGGAAGGGTCTAAGTATCCCAGGGCTGTCCGGAAAAAATCCAGCTATTGTCAATATAACGAGAGCATCTACATGGCTGGATACTTTTCAGACAGCCCTTGTACAGCATGTGAAGGGATTAGTGAAACTGCAAATGTAGGACTGTGATTCTCTTATTAAACACTCAAGCTATTGATTTTAAAATATTTATTAGGGAAAGCCAGGATGGTTCAGGGGGTTGAGTGCTCGCTTTGGAGCCCTGAGCTCTAAGGATCAAGTCCCAGTCCTGGCCCCAGCCTGTGCAGACCCATGTGTTGAACTGGGGTGTGCTTCCCATGTGGAAGACACTTGGTTTGGCCCCCAGCTCATGGGGGTGTGCCTACCATGGGGGACACCCTCAGCCTGGTTCCCACCCTGCACGGTCCCCACCCACTTGTATGGAACTAAGCCATGTCGAAAAACTGATGGCATACAACTATGGAGACTGCTCTGGGCTCTCCCACTTCTCTCTGTCTATGTCTCTGTCTCTCAATAACAATAAAATTAAATTAAAAAATTAAAAAAAATTTTAATAAAATAGTACACTGTGTTGCCCTTGAAAATGACATAACTGCATTTATTATCATAGAAAAATAAAACTATTATGTGCAAAAATAGATTATTAAACAAGGTACATAATATCCCATTTCTGTTAAAAATCTCAAAAATATATTTACAGCTAAAATAAAATCCAATGCTGGCTACAGTGTGCTGAAATAATCTGACACTGTTAATACAACCTGACACAAAGCTTTTAGAACATTAATTTAGTGGTTATTAAAAATTTAAACATTGGAAAGTCCTTTTACCCTATATTTTCACTTACATAAAAAGTCCCATAAATTTAAAAAGATATATGTATAACAATGATCATATTATCAAAAAATTAGAAACAATCCAAATGCCCAATAATTGAAGTTGATTAAATAAATTATGCCTCACATACACAATTGAATACCATATTATACTAAAAGGTGAGGTAGATTCACATATACCGGTTTGGAGAGAGTTAAAAATACATTGTTTAAAAAAAGCAAACTGAAAAACATAATCAAAGTATTATATGTGCAAAATAATAGTAGTATAAGTATTATAGTAAAAAACCTGGGAGGCATTAGCAACAAAATGCTGACAATGATTATTCAGTGGGGATTAGAAAGCCTTGTGAAGTTGTAGGTTCTTTAACTCTCCAGAGTTTTGTATTTATGTACAGTTTAAATTGTGTACGCAGAATGCTCACTAATGTAATAAGACAAAATTATGTATTTGATAGATTTTAATAATCAGAACAATATAACTCCCACACAGGTTGTTTCACTCTTTAACCAGTCAAAGGTTTCTTCAGGAAGGTTTTAAAAGTATCAATTTCAAAAGGCTGGACATTTAACCTTCAACTGTTAGATTCTCCTAATTGGCCATCATGAATCTTCCATCCATTCGAAAAGATGGAACTCCTTTCGAATTTATTCCTATTCGCACTGCAGTCTTCATAAACAAACAAAAGTCAAGGTGATAGTGTACCAGAAAATTCAAAGGATGTGATAAAGTAATCAAAATCATTGTAGATGGCCTCCTGGCGATTAGGGCTGCAACTCGCAGGAAAGGACAAAATATAAAATGACCAAGTTGGAGTCTCCAATCCACAGCCATAAATTAATCAAACAGGCTGCACAGACCCATCAGCGTCCTCAACGGGTTTAGCTTTACTAGTCAAGTTGAGCCAAATTGCCAATCAGCGGCGACGCTGATCAGAGACGTTTTACGCCGTGACATCAGAGCAAGATGGCTGCGCCCTGAAGGCTTTCTTACATACCCTCACTTTTTACTCCTCGCTTGTGTGAGGTGCAGAGCCAGACAGACCTTGCCTTTCTCCAACCATGTTCTCCCTCCGAGGTTGCGGTCGCTGGGTTGCGGCTTCCCTGACCAAACAGCATCTTCCGTTGCCCCGGTTCAGCGGTGACAGCGCGGCGCCCGGGACTCCCCACTTCGACGTGGTAGTCATCGGCGGAGGACATGCCGGGACCGAGGCAGCCGCCGCTGCCGCTCGGTGCGGCTCCCGGACTCTGCTGCTCACGCACCGCGTGGACACGATCGGTGAGGAGCGCCAGTGGTGTGGAGCTTGGCATAGGACGCAAGCTGCGAATAGTCCCCTCCCAGTGCCTGATGTGGGTCTCCTCCCTCCCAAGGACAGTGAGACCTAGTGTCTGTGGTTGTAGCCTGATTTGTGTCAGGCAGGCTATTCTGTGGGCCACAGATTATGCCGCTGCTGACAAAAGTAGTTGCTTGCGACAGGTGTCTTGGGACAGAGGGAACTAAGAAGACTGTACTGGCTGAAGCTTCTTATATCATTGTTTCCATTTATCCGTAACAGCTTGTTGCTTTGGATAGAGTGAGTCAATATTAGTGAAAGGTTATTAAAAGTTTGTATTTTTCTCGAGACTTTGTGAAGCCCTTCTGAAGAACGATGGTACCTCTTGTTGAATTCTGTATATCAACAGGATGTTTGTCCCTCAGTTCTGTGTTTAGGACTCGACGATGCCTTTTTCTTTTTCTTTTCTTTTTTACCCATAAATGATTGCACGGCCATAGACCGTCTTTAGAGCAAGACCGCTTGCTTGCTCTCTTGTATCATGATAGATGCTAGCTAAAAGTGCCTTGTAAATTATGCATGCCTATATCTTTTCTCCTGCATTTTGCTTAAGAGTGAACAGTACTTAAAACATTAACTGTATTAACTGTGTTTTGTAAAAATTGTGAATAAATCATATTTGTATATCGAAATACTTTTCTTTGGTGGGGGGACTATATGATTACCCAAAAGATTACACTGTGCTTATACAATATCACTTTTTGTGCTACCTTTCAATAATTAGAACAAAAGATCGAATGAAAAAAGTATTATTGAACTAAGATGACCATTTTATACTATAAGTAATGTAGTTCTGTCAGGGATAAAGAGATTCCCATTAAAACCCATGTTCATATTCTCAATAAGATACAATCTAAGTTTTTAAATAAATACATTTCAGAGATATTTTAGTAACTTACAGATGAGCTTAGTGAATAACAATTCTATCTTAAAATTCTCATTTTTTAAGGTGATTTGATACAGTGGAGTATCAAGTATTTCTAACGGGTGTCCCAAAATTCACGCAAGAAGTAATTTTGATAGAAAACACAAGTTTATAATTAAAAAATTTTTATTGATTCATAAAGTATACAGTATAGGGTTATATATGGAGTAGCATATCGGGTAAATGGCCTCCACGGCTTGTTGGCATAAACCTTAGACTTCAAAAAAACCCCAAAGAAAAAAGTCCAACGGCATTAAATCGCATGATCTGGGCAGCCAATTATTTTTTTATTTTTTTTATTTTAAAGATTTAGTTATTGTTTTTGACAGAGAGAGATACAGAGACAGAGAGAAGGGGGAGTTGCACATCATCGGTTTTTCCACATAGTTTCATTCCACAGGTGGGCGCGGGGCTGCACAGGGCAGGAGCTGGACCTGGGTCTCACCCTGGTGAGAACTGAACTGGAGGCACTCCTCGGTTCAGCGTATGGGTTCACATGGGCCGGGCCGGGATTCCATCCTCGGTCCCCAGGGCTGCAAAGTGAGCGCCTAACCCACTAAGCCATCCCGGCTTCCCCAGACAAGCTTTCTGAGTGTGTTTTTTATGTTGTATCAACTATGCATTTCATGGAAAATGTCCATTAAAGAGGTTGTTAGACTTTCTGAACTTTAATCCAGGCTTTCCTGTGTACTATCTGTGTGACCTCAAACAAGGGACAATTTATCTACCGTAAGCCTCAGTTTCTTTAAGAAATAATAGTACCAATTTCATCTGGTTGCTATAAAATTTAAGTGAGAAAATACATGCAACTCATCTGGAATAATGCCTGGCCCATATTAAGTGGTCAGATGTTAGCTATTGTTTTACCATAAGTTTTTCTACATAGCTGACTTAAATTCTTTAGTAGAATAAAAAATGGGATAATTTGTGCATTTATACTGCCACTGCCTTCCCCTAGTACTAGTACTACACTTGGGATGTTAGTGGTCTTTACTTAAGAGCACAGGTAACCAATAGAGCTTCTTATTCCAACTCCAAATGATTGAGAATGAATGCGACATCCTAGAGTTCTATGTCAGGAAAGTTTTTGAGCACTAAACAAAAGAGAGTGACATGGTCAATTTATATGCCTATAATGAGAGAGGCTCAACATTGATACATGTATTTCTTGGGAGGAAAAGATTTTTAGCAGTTTAAAAAGATGAGTTCTTTGCACTTTCACAAATGTAAACTTTATAATTAGGTATATAATATAGTATACTAATTCAATAAAGTGCCTAGAAGTTGTTTGTTTAATTACATAAGAAAGTGGTGGGATTTCAATAATTTATTCTTAGTTTTTTAGGGTTTTGTTTTTCCCATGTATGAGGAGACTCATTTCTGAGGATCAGATTTTGAGAAAATGTCAGAAATTAGAGGGATTCAGAGATTTTTTTGAAAAATTAACTGATACGTAATGAGAGTTAAAAGCTAAGTCACTTTGATGAGTAGCAATATCTAAAATATAGGAGCCAGACACATAATTTACAAATGTAAAGTTAGGCGGATGTAATAACAAGAGTACTGGCAGCAGTGGTGAACTGGAAAATACATTCCTATTCATTGTTCTGTTTATTTGTTATTTTTAACAAAAATCTTAGCTATACTACATAAAACATCACAGGCAAAGTACTAGTTTATGACATCTTATCTAAAAGTATTAAACTATCTAATTGTTACCAACCAATGTCACCTCATTAAATTTAACAATAAAAATAAATAAATAAATACATAAACATTAAAAAAAAAAGTATATGAAATGTGTTCTCTCTAAAGGTGGTAAGAGGATTACTTAAGTGTGGTACAGAGTAATAGAAAAAAAAATCATACTTGGTGATATTCCACATTTCTAGTTTATGTTTTTTTATTTATTCATTAACAAACAATTCAAGTATTTCAGACGTATTAAATTATTGTCTGTTTCTAAACAAAAAAGTTCTTGTCTGAAATATTTATAGTTGAGGTGATGTCTAGGCAAGAGGAAAGTGGGTTGAGCTATAAAAGACATAGCTTGGACCTGAGTCAATAATTGGGAATTCATTACACTATTCTCTACTTCTTATTTCTTTAATAAAATAGTTTAACATTTATATGTGAAATAATATGTTGACTTAGAAACTCATGAGTTCAAACTGGTTGCTTTTATGTAAACTGATTGATAGGATAAATATTCACTATTTACACTTATTGACTTTATATACTGTGTTGGGAGCACTTTTCTAAGATAGCTATGCATGGATTTTTTATCAATGGTAATTTTTTACACAGTTGAGAAAGTAATTAGAAGAATTTTTTAATGGTACTGGTAAAGGAAAATTATTTATGATTAAAATAAATATAAAAAACAATTCAAAGAAATTATGTGATTTTTAAAAAGTGAAGATCAGAAACAAAGAATATTTTACAATCATCTGAATAAATTAAAACAATTAGTAGTAAATGTTATTTATTGCTTACTCTATTCCGGACACTGTGCTAATTGCTTTAAGTATACTATCTCATTTGGCAAGTAACAAATTCTTAGTTCATTTAAACAAAAAGGAGGTTTTCCTTTCTAACAAGAAGTCTGTTGGTAGATCAGCTCTAAGGTTGGTTAATTCAACAGTCACAATAGCTAAGGCTTCACATTCCTTCCACATCTCCTTAATGCCACTCGTCCATTCTCTTCATGCCAGCTATTCTCATGATTGCAAAATGACTGTAAAAGTTGCAAGTGTCACATTCAGGTATGACAACTTTCAGCAGAGAAAGGGTTTTATTTTTCATTTTTTCCTTCTTTGAAGAGGAAAACAAACAAACCCTTCCTAGAGACTACCCCCAACAACTTAACCCATCATGACTTATTATTATTTTTTAAAGATTTATTTTACTGTTTTTGAGAGAGACAGAGACAGAGAGAAGGGGAAGGGCCCAGAGCAGTCTCTGTGGCTGTATGTCAACAGTTTTCGACATGGTTTCATTCCACACAGGTGGGCCAGGCAGGGCAGGAACTGGGTTGGGGGCCTCCCGCATGGGAAGTACACCCCAGTTCAGCATATGGGTCCACTCGGGCCAGGGCTGGGATTCGATCCTTGGTCCCTAGGGCGGCAGAGCAAGCACTTAACCCACTGAGCCATCCCTGCTTCTCCAACTTAACCCATCATGACTTACTTCCCACCTTTAAACGGGACACTGGCAAGTAGGAACAGGATTACCATGACTACTTTAGATCAATAAAGATTTACCCCGAAACTGAGTTCAGGTCACACTCCCTAAACACAAAGCTTTATATAGGAGACTATTTAGTTAAATGAAATTGTGATTCTGTATCAAAGGAAGGAAGGAAATAGTCTACAGCAATCGTTCCTGCTTTTATAGTAGGCAAACTGAAGTACAGAAAATTAGATAATTTGTCAAAATCACAGAGATTGTAAGTGCTAGATCTAGGAATTGAGCCAGATCTCTCACTCCTAATTGACAGCACTATTTCGCTTCTGTATGGAGACCACAAAAACTTGGAGGGCTTGATGGTGGCTACAGGGGACCTGCAGATATTGGCATAGCTTTTCCCACCCTTCCGCATCCCATAAAAACCTTTGAGGTAACCATGTGAATTTAGACCTCCAAATAAGAGTAGGGGGATTTTTTAATTATTAAATTTATTGGGGTGACACTGGTGGGTAAAAATTACATGGGATCCAGGTGTACAATTGTACATTATGTTATCTATGTGTTGCATTATGTGTTCACCATCCAGAGTTTGTTCTCTTTCCATCACCATATATTTGATGTTGCCTCCCTCTTTCCCACCCCTCTCCTCCCTTAAGACTAGGGGAATTTAAAGAGAAGGTATAAAGTATGGTTTCTACTTTGAGGAAGCTTATAATTTAATTATTTCTACCAAGTAAGCAAAAAGGAAACAGCAGATGACATTTATAGAAAGCATAATTGATTATGAGAATGAACCAATGCCAAGGGATTTCTTAAAAGTATGTTTGATTCTGGAAGCTTTCGTGAGGTAAGGATTGCAAAACCACATTTTAAAGGAAAAGGCAACCTAATAAAATAGTAAAAATATGCATCAAGGAAAAGATTGAAAGGAAACTACAGGCAATGCCCTGAATTAACTCTTGCATTGCATTGGGACTTTTGAATGTTCTTTTTAGTGTTTGTTTCAAGTTTTTTATCACCTGAGATGAGTCTAGTCACTTGTACAGATGTTGTCCTATTAAGACGCACTATTGAGGGGAAGCCGGGATGGCTCAGTGGGTTAAGCGCTCACTTTGCAGCGCCGGGGACCGAGGATCGAATCCCGGACCCTGCGCGTGCGGAGCCATATGCTGAACGGGGAGCTCCCCCAGTTCAGTTCTCTCTCTGTCTCTCTCTCTCTCTCTCACTCTCTCTCTCTCTCTGTCAAAAAACAATTATAAATAAATAAATAAATGTTAAAAAAAAAAAAAGACTCACTATTGCAAGTTGTTCATGTATTTACAAGTCCTTTCTGTCTGTTTTCTTTAGGCCAGATGTCCTGTAATCCTTCCTTTGGTGGCATCGGAAAGGGGCATTTGATGAGGGAAGTTGATGCTTTGGATGGCCTGTGTTCTCGAATCTGTGACCTGTCTGGTGTACACTACAAAGTATTAAACCGGCGTAAGGGACCAGCTGTTTGGGGTCTGAGAGCTCAAATTGATAGGAAACTCTATAAGCAGAACATGCAGGTAAGGATGAGGCATGGAAACCGGAGCTGTTGTGTGATTGTTTAACTGTTGTTTCAACTTGCATTCTCTTTTGACAGAAAGAAATCTTAACTACACCGCTGCTTACTGTTCAGGAGGGAGCTGTAGAGGATCTTATTCTTACAGAACCAGAACGTGAGCACGCTGGGAAATGCAGTGTCAGTGGTGTTGTTTTGGGTATGTACTAGTCATAGATGATAACAGTACCAAACTCGATGTAAGCAGGTTATTTTAGAGCAGAGTATGAAGATGTTTTGCTTATTCTAGGAAACTGTGTTTTCATGGATGAGGAAAACTGTATAAAAACATAATCCTTCTTTCGTTTTGGACTTCGTGATATTAAGTCACATTATGGGCGCATCTTTTCCATCTTAGTAGAGAACTTTATAACCTGCATAATTCTGTCTTTTTTTCTCTTGGTCTTTTTATTGTATTTTTTATTTTTTCTAGTTCTGACTTTAAATTTTTTAATTTATCTTTTATGAGATTATATGTTTTTTTATTTAAAAGTTATACATTAATTTTTAATCAAAATAACACATGCATGTAATTTTTATAAAAGTCAAATAAAATTACAAAGTTTGTGTAGATAAACAATTATCTCCATATGACCTCAACAGATCTAACCACTTCAGCTTTTTTAGCTGTCACTTCTGATCTATACTTAATATTTCAGAGCACTATGCTTATATTTTTATTTCCTAAATTACCAGTTTTAGACATTAATTTGCTAACTTTTTTTAATAATTGCTCTGTCTAATCCCCTGCTTTCCTTTCTTCTATCCTTCCAATATAATTATGCCACAAAGTTTGGTTCATCGTATTTACGTTATTATGATTATTTAAATATTGTTCACTGCAGATCCAACTAGTAATTTATATAATGTTTGTTTCCTTTTATATATCTTTATTTTGCCTTACATTAATAATTGCTTTAACTTTTATTTGCTTATTTTACCTGTGTACTTGTTCAACTTTTTCATCAGAAAAAACTATCATTTTCTCAATGTTCAATAATCTGTCAGTTCTGTTTATTTGATGCTTATCTCCCAGTGCTATCAACTTTTACAACTCTCCACAACCCATCTGCTATAGTCAGGACAATGCTCTCTAGGCTTTCTGCACAGATGTCATTTTGAGACTTCCTTTCACTACTTTGCTATATTACATCATCCCTTGTTTCCTGTTTCCTGGGACTCCACTGTATCTCTTTCTTACTACCTGGTTTTACTGGAGCACATCTTCAAGTAACTTCCTAACAAATGATGCATGGGAGGTAGGTTTTATGACTCCTTACATACCTGAAAGTGTATTATTCTTAAACTTGACTCTTAACTTGGCTGAGAATAGAATTCTGGTTTAATCTTTCTTCCTGAGAATTTTGACAGTCTTGCTCCACTGTCTTCTAGCTTCCAGTTTTGCTATGAAGAAGCTCAGTACATATTGACTTAATTTTTTTTTTTTGTATGTGACTTTTTTTATCCTTTATGAAAGCTTTTATGATCTTGTATTTGTCTCTGGTATTCAGAAAATTTAAAATGATGTCCTTCACTGTGGTCTTTGTTCATTCTTTTTGTAGTGCACTATAAAGTATCCTTAAACTAGAAATCTCTCTCCTTCATTTCTGGGGTATTTTCTTCTATTATTTCTCTATGCTTTTTTCCTATAACCCCTGTCCTTTCCTAGGTTGGTCTTTTAGTTTCCTCCCCATCCTCCCCCAACTCCTCCTCTCCCCTTCCCCCCACTCCTTCTTCTTTCTTCATTTTGCCATACTTTCTTAGGAGAGTACCTTAACTTTAGTATCCAAATTCCTTGTAATGAATTTTTTGATTTATGATATTTTCATTTACATACAGTATCTTATTCTTAGTTTCTGAGTTTAACATCTTTTCTAACCTATAAGGATTTTAATGATCAAGTTTTGAAATTTCCTTCTGACCTATATATTGTTTTCTACAGATTTCTTTATTCTTTTTGTTTATTTGGGCTGCTTACTTTCATTTACACAGCTTTCTTCAAGTGTCTAAGGACTTTAGTTGTATGTTAAGTTTTTTTTAATGAGGCACTAAAACACTGATTGGAAGATTTGTGAGTGCAGTTCATTTTATTGCTTGGCTGACTGTAGTCTGGTGTTCAGTTGAACTGGTCTTTTTGTTCGGGAACTTCCAAATATCAATGCCTGTTAATTCTCAGGAGAAGAATCAGTCTTCTACCTAAAAAACTAATGTGGCTGCATGCTAGCATTCTGGGAACAAAACAGTGAGAGGAACAGTACTAGAGAATCTCATCATTTAAAATACAGATCTTGACTTACTTTTCCTGTTTTAAAATTAATTTTTATTATAAATGTATTAATTTTTCCGAATGAGGAATATATATACATGGAAAACATTTTAAAGAAGACAAAAGAATGCAGAGTAAAACAGTGGTCTTTTTCTCATTTTGTCCCCCAGCCAATCAATGTTCTTTCTTAGCAATGTTACTAGTTGTGTAGTTTTTCTGTTTCTGCATGTATACATATCTTCATGAATATGTGTGTGTATGTGTCTTTTCACATGACAGCATATTATGCACACTGTACTTTTTTTAACCACTTAATCTGTGTTTGCTTTGCTTTTGGGAGCTATGTTTCTTCTTTAAAAGCTTGTGTTTTTGTTCTGGTGATTACCTTAATAGCTATGATTTTGTATAACATTGCTTAACCTTCTCTTTCTTCTGTCAGTGTTTACTGACTTCCATCTATGAATAATTACTAAAGTAGTTTTATTTTCATTTCCTTTTCTCTCTCATGCCTCTCCAGATTTAATGATTATACTGTTTTTTATTAGGGTAGCGCTTTATACCTTTCAATTATTTATACTTCTGTTACTTAATTAGTATCTTTAAATGCTAATAATACAAAAATATTATGTTAAAATATACATAAAATTTGCCATTTTAGCCACTTTTATGTATGTAATTCAGTGCCATTCAGTACATCACAATGTTGTGCAACTGTCATCACGATCCATTTACAGAACTTTTTCATCATCTAACTGAAACTCTACTCATTAAACAGTGACTCCCCATTACCTGAGGAATAAACTTAAGTTTTCCTATAAAGGAAATATATAAAACTTTTATATGTATATATAACTTTTATATGTAGATTTCAACTATTTCTCCTAATTGCAGCTCCAAACTTCATTCCTAGATTTCTCAATTCTCATTCTCAGTTCTCTAATTTCTGGGCCTTTGTAGGGCAAATTAGTTCATCTTAATTGGTTTGTTCTCTTCAGATTCTTGAGTTACAGTCTTCTCTCTGATAGATCAGTTATCACTCTCCAGCCACTTTCTGTGTTCCAGAAATATTTTGAAATGTCTCATCTTCTAACAAGTTCTTTCCCATTTCTTGTCCTTGTGGTTTTATACCTTTGTCATCCCTTTATTTCGTATTCTCGGATTTGTAGCACGGAGAAGGAATCATGAGGTAGTCTGTCATATTTAACCAGAAGTCTAAAATTAATTAATTAAAAAACCTGATCTAATCATTTTCAGTGCTGGTGTGATTTTAGGAACATATAGATTGTTGATAGCATGTTATATTCTCCCAGTTTTCTTGGATTCTTAAAGTTGGTAATATAAAGCCTTCTTACTCATTTATTTCTCAAGTTTCTAAAGACAAAGTTTTTCTGTAGTTCTAATGTAAAATAGTTACATTCTAATTTGATCCATGGTAACAATTAGAACATGATTTTTTTACTTTCTTTCCTTTCCTTTAGCGGACGGAAGCAAAGTATATGCGGACAGCGTGATTCTGACTACTGGGACATTTCTGAGAGGTGTGATTGTAATTGGATTGGAGATGCATCCAGCAGGACGTTTAGGGGATCAGCCTTCCATAGGGTTGGCTCAGACTCTAGAAAAGTTGGGGTTTGTGGTGGGAAGACTGAAGACTGGGACTCCACCCCGAATTGCCAAAGAGTCCATTAATTTCAGCATTCTAAACAAGCAGACTCCAGATAATCCATCTACACCATTCAGCTTTATTAATGAAACAGTGTGGATTAAAGTAAGATAATTTGTGAAAATACAGCTTTATAACTAATATTAGCTATTCACAGCAGGATACAGCATAATTCTTTTCTTTTTTCTTATCCTTCATGTTTGGTAGCAATTCACTTTATATCACTATTACTTAGGGTACAAAAAAGTGATCTTTAAAAGGATTGCGGTAGCTAATTTGGCTAATTGGGTGTTTTCCCCTAAGTTCTTAAATATCATTACTTCAATAACTATTTAGGCTTTTTGAAGCAATCTTAGACCTATGGAAAAGTTGCAAGACTGTTAAAACAATCTCTGATAAACCATTGAAATGTACCCATTGTTAATATTTTACCGCATTTATAGCTTTCTCTAAATACATATAATTATTTAATGTATAAAACAATAGTATATACATTTATTCTTACTCTTTTTCTTTCTTGAAACATTTAAGAGTAAATCACAGAGATCATGACCCTTTACCTCTAAATACTTCAGTCTGTATCTCAACTAAGCACAAAAATATCCTCTTATATAACCTTGATGCAGTGATGAAATTTGGGGAATTTAACATTAATACAGTACAGTTATCTGATTTAAAGTCCATAGTCAGATTTTGCTGATTGTCTCAATATTGTCCTTTATATATATAGCAACCGTTTTTGTTTGTTTTTTTTCTAGGATCATATATTGCATTTAATTGTCATTTCTCTTTAATTTGAAACAGTTCCTCAATTTTTCATGATACTGATATATTTGAATAGTATAGGCTACTTTTATTTATCTTTTGAATATAAAAAAACCGTATATTAGGTGTTTAGGATTGAGGACTAATAATTGATGGTTCTAGTTTCTGGTGAGTGTTATCCTGATGAATGACTTTAAATATTGTCATTTTGAAAAGTCACTTTTATATTTTTGCTTTGGGAAAGTGTAAATGGTGATGATACTTTCTTAGTGTGTGTATCTTTTAACTTTATGATAAACTTTTAGGTTTATAGAAAGTAGAAAAAATAGTATAGTGAATCTTGTTTTATTTTTCCCCAACACTATTCTTGCTGTGTTTTAAAGCAACAATCCCAGATATCACATCAGTTTTCAATTTTCCATAGTTGTTTTTTATGGTTGTTTTAAAGTATTTATTTAAAATATTTATAGTTTATTTTCAATGTTTTTTTATAGTTGTTTTATTTGAACCAGGACACAAATAAAGTTCATACACTGCAATGGAGTCTTATAACAGTTCCCACTCTTTTTCCCCCAACATTTACATGGGAAGAAGTAGTCATTGGTTCTCTAGATCCCACATTTGAGATTTGTATGATTTCATCTCTCTGGTGCCTTAAACATGTTTCTCCATCCTCTATTTTCTGTAAACTGGTAGGTCTAGAGGCTTGCTTAAATTTAGGTTCATTTTTGGGCTGTTTTTGTCTAGAATACTTCATAAGTAGTACTTGACATTATGCATAAATTTAATGTCTATAAAAGTAAGTGCATATTATGTGTGCAGTTTATTTGAATAAGAGGCAAGCTAGTAGAGAAGCAAAACAATATTTTAACTAGTTCACTGTGTTTTAGCCAGAAGATCAGCTGCCATGTTACCTGACTCACACCAACCCTAGAGTAGATGAGATTGTGCTTGAGAACCTTCACCTTAATAGTCACATTAAGGAAACTACAAGAGGACCCCGGTAAGGACAGAATATCACTGCTCAATTAATTACATTAAGGAATGATGTCAACTCTCTTCTGTTCCATTAAATTATTTTATTTCAATGTCCAATTCTAGATACTGCCCCTCCATTGAAGCAAAGGTTCTACGTTTTCCAAACCGTGTGCACCAAGTTTGGTTGGAACCTGAAGGAATGGATTCTGACCTTATCTACCCCCAAGGGCTATCTGTGACACTACCAGCTGAATTACAAGAGAAAATGATCACATGTATCAGAGGCTTGGAGAAAGCTAAAATGGTCCAACCAGGTAAAGCGAATCACAGCTGTGCTTTAGTATGAGCTTAGCATCTCCTTAGCAAAGAGTGAGGGGATCTTAGCTATCGTCATGGCTGCTTAGAGCCACAGCAGACAGAACCTAACATCTCTGCATTTGAAATAATCCTTGATTTTGAGGAGTATTTAATGATAATCTTTGCATCTCTGCCTTGAGTCAAATCCAGCACTGTGTTTACTTATTTTGTACCATTTATGCTTTGGTCAGGCTATGGTGTTCAGTATGATTACCTAGACCCCCGTCAGATCGCTCCTTCTCTTGAGACTCATTTGGTGCAACGGCTCTTCTTCGCTGGACAGATAAACGGCACTACTGGTTATGAGGAAGCTGCAGCTCAAGTAAGAGTTTATTCAAATGTTAATGGAAAGGGCCTATTTGGTGTTCTTTCAGCATCTGTTATGATAATTATAGAGGTCTTAGATGCAACCCATAACTATGATAGAAGACATTTCTATTTCAGGGTATATGGAAATGGCTACTGTACACAATAAGATTTTAAAAACACTGTTTTTATTACTCTTTTAACATTACTTCATTGAAAATTATCATATTACTTTTAAATGGATGTTACATTAATTTTACATGAAAGTGGGGAAAGGCTAAAAATGTTTTACAGGTAGATTAAAAAAAAAGATTAGTTCATCTAAGTCTTTCAGGAATATATTTTGCAAACAATAAATCATACATTGTAAAGTGGTACATTACCCGTATTCCGAACAATGATCACATTTTCTACCTCTATTTCTGGGTAGTGTTCTGAGTAGGATAGCTCTTTGTTTGGTTCATAATGGCCTTTTAAACATTTCAGTTCTCTTGTAGGGTGTGATAGCTGGAATCAATGCAAGTCTTCGGGTCAAATGTAAGCCTCCTTTTGTTGTAAGTCGAACAGAAGGCTACATAGGAGTCCTGATTGATGATCTCACCACTCTGGGCACCAATGAACCATACCGAATGTTTACCAGCCGAGCAGAGTTCCGTTTGTCACTGCGCCCAGATAATGCTGACAGCAGGCTCACATTTCGAGGTAACTCTTCACTGAGTCTGGCAACCAGATTTACTCTTCTTTCAAACCTCTCTCATTATATTTTCTCCTTCCCTCTTCTAGGCTATAAGGAAGCTGGCTGTGTGTCCCAACAGAGATATGAAAGAGCTTCTTGGATGAAGTCTTCTTTAGAAGAAGGCCTTTCTGTGCTAAAATCAATTGAGTTTTCAAGTTCTAAGTGGAAAAAGTTAATCCCAGAGGCTTCTATAAGTATAGGTAAAAGTGTACCTCTCAGGTATGCATTTTTAATGTAGACCTTTCTCACTTTTTACAGAAAATGAAATCATTTCTGAGAGACATTACCTATAGACTCCCTACCTACACGTTTTAAATGAAGCTTACTTACTTTTGGCTTCTTTTTAAAATCTTTTAAATGTAACATATCTTTATTCAGTATTAAAAATATTTGGGGGGAAGCCGGGATGGCTCAGTGGGTTAAGCGCTCACTTTGCAGAGCCGGGGACTGAGGATCGAATCCCAGCCCCGGCCTGTGCGGAACCATATGCTGAATTGGGAGCTCCCCCAGTTCAGCTCTCTCTCTGTCTCTGTATCTCTCTCTTTCTCTCTCTCTCTCTCTCTGTCAAAAAAAAAAAAAATTTAATAAACAAATAAAACAAAATATACTGGCCAAATAAAGTTGTCTTAAAAAAAAAAAAAATTTGGGATTCTAAATTATTATTTTTACTTTTTATATAATTTCTCTGTGGCTCCTATTGAATTCTTCTGGCTTTGATATGATTTAGAAGGTACAAAACAAGGCAAAGTAAACTGCTATCTTTTACAGGCGTGGAGCAGTGCGGGTGGTCTGATCTTGTCTGTGAGCTATATATATATAGCAAGGAAACTTCTGTGATTAAGCAGAGCGTTATATATTTCTTGGACTTACCTAATGAGTCCCTTGTTATATTTTAGGGTTCTATTTTATTTATTTATTTATTTATTTATTTTGTCCTTGTTTTTATTATTTTGTTTATATGAACTCTGAGTCTAAAGGACATTAATAGAGAGCTCTTTGATTCAGAGAAATGTGTCTAAGAATCTTGCATTAAAAGTCTACATATTTCATCACTGATTTTTCCCTTAAGAAAAGTAAGCTAATGGCATAAATCTGCAATTATTGTCACTTAGAAACTCCTCTGGGGGCAGGGGACATTGATCTTGCAGCTCTGTCTCCAGTATATTTTTCTCTTTCTTTTTTTTAACTCCTACTTTTCTTATGAAGGACTTTTATGTACTTAATGGTATAACCATTTTAATGCTGCTTTTTATTATCGCTAGTCTTTGTAAGTGCTGTCTCTTTAATTAACAGCTTGGCATAATAGGGCCTTGTTTGGCTTTCATCTCATCATGGTATTGTTTACAACTTCTGTTCCCAACTTTTCATTTCATGGGAATTTCCCAAAGCACTGATGCCTCTATTAGAGGATATTAAGCAGATTTTGAATGATAGTAACTAAGTATTAAAGAACTATATAGTAGTCACCCAAACCAGAGAATCTCATTCATTGGAGTGACAGCTGGATTCACAAATAGAGTGGTGGATGGATATAGTTCTTTACCAGCTAAGTGGCGCCAAGAGATGGCAATAGCATAAACATAGCTTATAATTATAATTCACTCAATTTTTCAGCTGTTTGTTTAAATTTAGGAGAGTTTACATTATTTTAAACTTTTCACAAATAATTTATAACATGATATGTTTTTTGGGTTTTATTTATTGTTAAATTTAATGGGGTGACATTGGTAACATGATATGTTTTGATCAAATATTGTACTATTTCAAATTTACATAATTAGAATTTGCATTAAATGTGACTAGTGGATATAGAGGTGGAGGAAGTGATTGTTCTCAACTCAGTTTAAAATACTAATTGATAAAAACAAAAAGGAGGCTGTCAGTTTTATATTTTTACCAAACTAATCCTGTGAGTAGCCATTTTGTTAAGGTGAATTTCTTTTTTTTTTTTTTTTAAGTTGGCCATGTGTTTTTCTTAATTCAGACTTTTTCCCTTAAGGAGGAAACAGGGTCCCAGTCCCCATATTTGATTTCAGCAGGATATTTACAACCTAGCATTCAATCTCCCTAAATGAATTCACTTTACCCATGCTAGATATGTAATGTTAACAAGATAGAAACTTGGTCAAAATACATTGATTGCATTTATTGCAAAAATGCCAGGCTCTGTGCTAAGCACTGACATGTTGAAACAGGCTTTGAGTAGGCAGGGGGTTTAACCATAGAGATACACAGATGCGTGTGTACATGTGTTCCCTGTCAGGATTGTAAGGAAACCCACTGATGTGTTAGGTAGCTCAGAAATTGTCTCTTGTGTTCTGTTGAAGTGTGCTAACTTGTCCTTTCTGAGCCAATCCTGTCTATTCTGAGGCTTTGAGTTGAATCAAATCATGTCTTGAAGTTTGAACCTGAAAACAGCTTCAAGCCTTATAAACAAATGATTTAAATATTGGGTTTTTTTTAAAGATTTTTTTATTGTTTTTGAAAAAGAGAGAGAGAGACACAGAGACAGAAAGAAGGTGGGTGGGCCCAGAACAGTCTCCATAGTTGCACATCATCAGTTTTTCCACAGTTTCATTCCACAGGTGGGCGGGGCTGCACAGGGCAGTAACTGAGCCGGGATCTTCACCCTGGTGAGAACTGAACTGGGGGCACTCCCAAGTTCAGCATGTGGGTCCACATGGGCCGGGGCTGGGATTCGATCCTCGGTCCCTGGGGCTGCAAAGTGAGCGCTTAACCCACTGAGCCATCCTGGCTTCCCCTAAAATTGTTTTTTTGAAGTTAGATGGTAAAGAGCTTTTTTTTTTCTTGGAGGTCACCATCCTGTTAGATTCTAAATTAACTCTTTTTTTTGGTTAATCATTAGGAGGTATGTTCCACTTTGTTCTGTAATTTCTGAAATTGATACCCATTTCCCTTTTAGAGTTCAGGGTTATATGCTTTCAGTGTAGATTATCTGATGAGGCCCCTATAATTAGTTGGCCAGTTCCTTGTAGGGAGTTTCTAGACTTTCCTAGAACAGGCCATCTGAAGGATAGATGAGTCCATCATCTGCAAAGGGTGATAATGCATAACTGCGATAATAGAATGAGCTGTAAAGAAGGTTGGTGGGAGGCCTGAGAAGAGTTGGATGGGCAGATCTGACTTTCTGTTGACTTGATAATTGTTTGAATTGATTTTGGGTGGACAGAACTTATCTAAAATGCAATCTATTAAAAGAGGAAAATATCAAATTTAGTAAATAAAAATAAAATGAATTAAGGCAGTAAAGATTGTAACTGTACAGATCAGTGGGGCCTTGTGCAAACCAAACAAAATGAGAGGGAAACTACAAAACATTTTGCAGTCTTGGAGCAATCAGGGACCTCCTGCAGCTGGTTCTGAGAATGAGCAAGGATGACTCATTTACAGGACATGGGCTTAACATGGCTTAGATGTAAATTCTTAGGATATTCAGTCAAACCCTTATCAGAATATATTCTGTTCTTACAAGAAAGGGAGGATAAATGGATTATAGCAATGCATCTGTTTCCAACAATTTATTTGTCAGGATAAAGAAAGGGAATTGGGGGAGAAACACACTAATCTTATTGGGGTCCTACTGTGTTGCAGATGTGGCCGCAATTACTCACTGTACTTGGAGAGAATTAGGAGAATCCTTGATATTATTTATTCTGAGATTATTACATCCAAGGAATCTTGTTCTTAATCTACCTTATATGACATGGGCCCCTGTGTTCATGAAATTTTTGTGTATTTGCAGAGCTCTCGATGTCCTGAAGTATGAGGAAGTTGACATGGAGTTGTTGGTCAAGGCCATTCCAGAGTCCCTGAAGGAGTACACTAAGTGTAGAGAGCTAGCTGAAAGACTGAAAATAGAAGGTAAAAAATATATGTACACTTTTTTACCTAAGATGCCTATATACTTTCTTTTCCATTTGTATAAATTATGAATGGGCAGCAGATCTGTTAAGCGTTCTAGGGATGCTAGGATGACTCAGTGGGTTGAGTGCTAGCCTTATAGCTTTGGGGTACAGGGGTTGAGTCCCAGCAAGACCTGTCTGGACCCATATGCTGAACTGCGGCATGCTTCCCATGTGGAAGACCCCCATTTTCTAGGGGTGTGCTTCCCATGTGGGAAGCCCCTGGTTCAGTTCTGACCTGGCGGGGCCCCACATCCACCTGTGTGGAATGAAATTGTGTCAAAACTAATGATGTGCAGCTGTGGGGACTGCTCTGGGCCCTCCCCGTCTGTCTGTCTCTGTCTTTCTCTCTGTCAAACAATAAAATAAATCAAAAGAAAATAAGAGTTATATATCAAGAGAAGCCATTGTTACCACAGGACCAGCATAGTTTTAGGCTCTGTGCTACTCAAAGTGGGGTTCCCAGGCTAGGAGCATTGCAACACATTGGGGGTATGTTAGGAATGCAGAATCTCAGGCTCCATCCCAGACCCACTGAGTGAGCATCTGCATTTTAGCAAGATTCCCAAGTGATTTACGTCCACCTTTCCAATTGGGAAATGCAACTATACAAGCTCTCCTTTAAAAAAGGGGGGGGGGGGAAGAGAAGAAACGTTTATTTTCCTTGAGCTTTCCTTGAACATCCTTTTTATAGTTTTCCCATCTAATATTCTAATAATGAGAAAAATAATAGTATCTTTGGCTTTGACAATATACTGGTCTACTTTACCATTACCAGATACTTATTCTGTATCAGGCAAAAACATCCAGAGTCTTCCTTGTACATTATAACACATGTTATACTCTGGGTCAGTGCATTGACCATCAAAGTCACAGATGATATTTGTAGTCCACTGTAATTTTTTTAAAAAGGGTTTTCATTGTGAAAATTTTCAAATATACAAATATGGAGAATAATACAAGTTTCTGAATTTTGACAGATATTTTTTCCTGGAGTGAGAAATTATGTGGAGAAAAAGGCAGGGAATAGAATGAGATGAGGGAGATGGAAAGGAAAAGTTAGATGATTGTTACTATTCAAACAGGAAAGGACTGTAAGCTCCTTGGGGCCTAGCAAATGTGGTAAGAACGTTGCATTCCTTCTAGCTCTGGCATTTTCTTTCAGTTCCAGAGGGGTCTATCACCTGGCTATGTTTTGGCTGCATTTATAGGACAACTCAAGTGCTGCCTACAATCTAAGTTAACAAAACTCTAGCAACAAAAGGAAACCCACCTAAGCTCTAAAATCATTCTTTCAAATGACCAGACACTAGTAGTATATATATAAGAAGTAATGTTGACCTTTTATTTCAATATCATGATGTCTCTGTTGGGTAAAAATTACTTTTTTTTAACATACAGGCTCTTAACACCTGGGAAAAAAAGATGACTAAATTCTATTTTTAAACTTGGTTTGTAATTTTAGTTTGTTCAGTAAATCACCAAGCTCAAGTTAAAATAATCCAGAATTTTTTTTTTTTAATTGTTAAATTCGTTGGGGTAACATTGGTTGGTAAAAATTACATAGGTTCCAGGTGTACAATTCTACATTACATTGTCTATGTATTGCATGATGTGCTCACCACCCACAGTCAGTTCTCTTTCCATCACCATATATTTGATGCCTCCTTCCTACTCCCCACCCTCCCCTCCCCTCCTCCTCCCCCTTTATCCTCAAATAACCACTAAACTATTGACTGTGTCCTTGAGTTTTTGTTTCTTTGTTCCTTTCAGTTTTATATTCCATCTATAAGTGAGGTCATATGTTTCTTGATTCTTTCATTCTGACTTACTTTGCTTAATAAGATGGTTTCAGGGTCCATCCATGTTGTCACAAATGGCTATATTTCATCTTTTCTTATTGCTGAGTAGTATTCCATTGTGTAAATGTACCACAACTTCCTTATCCAGTCATCTATCAAAGGACACTTTGGTTGTTCCTATGACTTGACCACCGTGAATAGTTCTGCGATGACCATTGGGGTGCATATGTCTTTGTGAATTAAGGTTTTCAAGTTTTTTGGGTAGATACCCTGAAGAGGGATTGCTGGTTCATATGGCAATTCCATTCCCAATTTTTTGAGGAATCTCCATACTGCCTTCCACAGTGCCTGTACCAAGTTACATTCCCACCAGCAGTATATGAGGATTCCTTTTTCTCCACAGCCTCTCCAGCTCTTGTTATTCCTTGTCTTGTTGATTATAGCCACTCTAACAGGCAGAATATTTATCTTTAACTTGTTTGTAGATAAAGACTCTAATTTGCATCCATGCCTTAAAAGAAACCACACTAGGTTAAACTAACACATATCAGTGGTTTTCAAGTTACTACAGGGATCCTCCATTAGACACAAGTTTCTTGAGGTCAGAAATCAATTTCAGATTCTTTGTATTATCTCTCAAGTTTTGATATATACATATTTAAAAAATCAAATAAATATACCTTTAACATATATATTACCTCCTCATTTATATTCCATGATCTTCTGATGAGTCTATTCATGAGTCATAAAATTGTATAATATTTTGTTGTACTAAATTACTATTTTACAATGTTGTATTAAGTCCTTTACATGTTTTATTTCATTTGCTACTTAGAACTGTCCTATCAAAGATAGGTATTAGCATTATTAGTTTTTAAGGATTTATTTTATTGCTCTTGACAAGAGAGAGAGAGAGACAGAGAGAAGGGGGTGGTCCCAGAGCAGTCTTCATAGTTGTACGTCATCAGTTTTTGACATAGTTTCATTCCACTGGTGGGCATGGGACCACGCAGGATGGGAACCGGGCAGGGAGCCGACTGGGGGCCTCCCACATGGGAAGTTCATCCTGACAGAAGCCTAACGAGGGTGGGAAGCACACTCCAGTTCCGCATATGGGTCTGCACAGGCCGAGGCCAGGACCGAGACCAGAGTTCGATCCTCAGACCCCTGGGGCTGCAATTCGGGTGCTCAACCCACTGAACCATCCCAGCTTCCAAGCATTATTATTAATATCTTAATTTTTCAGATAAGTGGTAACTTGCCCAAGGTCACAACTGATGAGTGGCAGAGCTGGGGTTTGAACTGAGCTTGTCTGATTATAAGGCTTGTGCACTTCACAGCTGTCCTTTGTTTCCAAAAAGACCATCAAAAGTCATCTAGATCAGCCCTTAAAATTTCTACATAAAAAAGCTGAGGCCAAGAACAATAAGATGTGTCCATAGTCAGAGGGCAACTCATTGGTTGAGCCAGGCTCGGAGCTCAGATTTTCTGGTGGCTGCCAGTCAAGTGATAGAAGCAGGTGCTACCAAAACCATTAGGGAAGATACATTTTCTTGAATAAGACAGAATGGCCATCTCAGTTTAGGTTTTAAAACAGGTTTTGAATTTATTTTTTTAAGAACAGTATACTTTAATTACAAAGTAATTGCTGAATTATCTTTCTAACTTCATTTCTGAATAAAACCTTATAATTATTTAAATTGTTATCTTCTAAGTATATTTTTAAACTTTTAAAAATTATAGGAAAGCCGGGATGGCTCAGTGGGTTAAGTGCTCACTTTGCAACCCCAGTGACCAAGGATCAAATCCCGGCCCTGCCCGTGCGGACCCATATGCTGAACTGGGGAGTGCCCCCAGTTTACTTCTCACCGGGGTGAAGACCCCGGCCCAGTTCCTGCCCTGTGCAGCCCGCTCCCACCTGTGGAATGAAACTATGTGCAAAAACGAATGATGTGCAACTATGGAGACTGTTCTGGGCCCTCCCCCTTCTCTCTGTCTCTGTCTCTTTCTCTCTCTGTCAAAAACAATAGTAAAAATAAATCTTTAAAAAAAGAAAAAAAAATTATAGCTTTATATGGACATAATTCAGAAAACTGTTTTCTTGGCTATCTTTAGAACTTAAAATTCAAACCCATAGACTATTGAGGGATGTTCCACCAAATTTTCACTGAGAGGGAAAGCAACTTCTTTTCTTACTTTGAATTTTTCAGTTTGTTGACATGAAAAGGACATGCAATAAACTACCAAGAAGAATGTTGTAGTTAACATGTAAGATACTTTCTTATTTTAGCTTCAATTTCCTCATCTGTGAAAGGGAATACCTACCCCCTCTATCTCATGGTGGTGAGATGAGTGTTAAATGAGATAATGTATGAGAAGCTCTTTGTAAATTATAAAAAGCTATAAAAATGTAAGTTGTCAATATAATCTAAGTATCATAACATAATTAATTTTGTTCACCAGCCACTTATGAATCAGTATTGTTCCATCAGCAACAAGAAATAGAGGGTGTTCAGCGAGATGAAGCTCTCCAGCTGCCGAAAGACCTAGATTATTTGACTCTCAAGGATGTGTCTTTGTCTGATGAAGTTCGAGAAAAGCTACAGTTCAGTCGTCCACAGACGGTAAGAGAACAGGCAGTGGATAGGAACAGGTTATAAATTAAGAGCCAGTTCTTTAATTTTTTAAACTTGGATTTATAATGGCTACATAACTAATGTTTTGTAATATTACATCATAAGAAACGTAACCTCTTTCAATATTTCTTTGTCTGACAGATGTCAATATATTTTTATAAAAGATGAAAAAGCTTAGCTTAATAAATAACTAGAAGTCAAGAACTGGGTTGCTTATAATTCATTGGTTTTTCATATCGCTACTTGTATATCTCTTGGGGTTCTATAGTATTGCCTTGGGAGCTACAAGGAGAAGGGGAGCCAAACAGGTTTCCCCACCCCATACTTTAGCCTATGTGGGTATGCGTGTGCGCGCACACACACACACACACACACACACACACACACCTGTCTGTAAACGTTTATAAAAAACTTTATAGTGTATAGTATTGAACTTCTAATAAATATTTAAAGACTGACATACCATATTTATTGTTTCTAAGACGTACATTTTAACATCTCTGAAACTTAGCTGTACTTAAAAATTGATGTGGTCTCATAGTTAATGGGCAGTGGGTTTTTTGTTTTTGTTTTTAGCAGTGGTTCATAAAATAAAGGAATATTCCACAAAAATACTATTGTAAAAAAAATTTTAATGATTTTTAAAGGGAGAAGTGATTTTACCCATATAGTAGTAATACGGTGTTCTCAGCAATAATTATCATGGAAACCAGGCACATGGGCCTTAAACTTTATAACTATATGTACTGTTTTTGGGGGGTTATGTTTTTATGGATAGTTATACTCATAGGCTGCACTGACTAGTATTGTGGCCACTAGCCATACATAGTAATTAAAATTTTTTTAAAAATTCAACTCTTCAGTCCTATTAACCACATTTTAAGTGCTCAGTAGTCACTTATGTCTAGTGGCTATCATGTTGGACAGTGCATTGTTACAGTGCAAATGTTATAGAAAATTTTCATTATCATAGAATGTTCACTGGACAGCAGTGGTCATCAAGTTCACTACCCCTTATCTATAATTCTAAAATACAGAATGTTCTGATACATGTTTCCTACAGACTCATTTGGTGGGCAAAATTGACCTGAACTTGCAGGAGGCTGTTTAGCCTTTATACCATTTAGAGTTAATATTCATACATTTCACTGGAAAAATATACTGCAAAATTATTGAGGTGAACTATAGGATGCTGTCCGGGGATGTTACATTAGTTTAATGAAAAGAAAAATTAGGTGCTCTAAGATCTGCTATTATAGTTATGTGATCTTTGACAAGATATTTTAATTTCTCTAAGCCTCAGTTTTCCCAGTTTATAAAGTGAAGATACTAACAATAATCACATTTGCATTATCTATTTTATAGAATAAATTTGAAAATAGAAAATAGTTTTGAAAATATTTTATGAACTAATATACAAATGGTCATTGGGAGGAAATAGAGTTGATTCGATTTGACATAGCTCACTTTATGTTTCTCTTGTGGTTTTAACCCGTAGATCGGGGCTGCTAGCCGTATACCTGGAATGACACCTGCTGCCATCATCAATCTGCTGAGATTTGTGAAGACCAGTCAGCAAAGACAGGCAGCTATGAATGAGTTGCCCAAAACAGATCAACGCTCATGTGGTACAGACAAACTTGAACAGAGACAGTTATAACATTCTATTCATAGAAGACTTACAATCAATATACGAGTATAGATTGGACATAAGAAGTATTTCTATTTAGTACCTGTTAAAATAACTTTATTAGGGGAAGCTGGGATGGCTCAGCGGGTTGGGCGCTCGCGTTGCAGCCCCGGAACTCGAGGATCAAATCCCAGGCCCAGCCCATGTGGACCCATATGCTGAACTGGGGAGTGCCCCCAGTTCAGTTCTTGCAGGGGCCTATGCAGGAGGCTCCTGGCCCAGTTTCTGCCCTCTGCAGCCCCGTGCCCACCTGTGGAGTGAAACTATATGGAAAACTAATGCTGTTAACTATGGAGACTGCTCTGGGCCCTCCCCATTCTCTCAGTCTCTCTCTGTCTGTCTCTGTCTGTGTCAAAAATTAATAAAAGGGAAAAGCCGGGACGGCTCAGCGGGTTGAGCACTCGCTTTGAGGCCACGAGGACCGAGGATCGAATCCCGGCTCCGGCCCAGGCAGGACCCACATGCTGAACTGGGGAGTTCCCACAGTTCGGTTCTCTAGCTGTCTCTGTCTCTGTCTCTGTCTCTATCTGTCAAGAGTAAAATAGAAATAAATATGCACTAAAGATAAAATAATTACTCTCTATAAATATAAAAAAAGAAAAAAAATTAATAAAAAATCTTAAAAAAAAACACTTTAATAGTTATTATGGCTTTATCATTAATTTATGAAAAAGACAGAGATTATTGTGCTTTTTTTGTATAGCTGAAAAAATATTCTAAACTTAATTTATGCTCTTTCTCCAGGTCCTCTAATTCAATGAGCCTATTAATGTAACTGTGCAGAGTTCATGAATGAGAGATGTAGTAGACCTAAAACTAAAGCTGGAAGAAAAAAATTTCAACTTGCAGATTTACCTGCTCATAAGGACTTTATCCATTAAATTTACCAAATTAAATGTATTATTTTTCAACTTGTTTTGAAAGTTAGCAGTTTTCTGCTTGGCTGTGCTGGGTTGGGAAGCAAGTTCAAAGCCTCAATTTCTTAGGGCTGAAATTTTGAAATTACAAAATTATCCAGAATCATTCAGCTAATTTCCAATATTGCAAAGTAGGGTTGAAAGTTGATTCCTAAGATTTCTCTACATCTGCAGGAAATCCTCACCAGTAATTATCTTTGAATATTAATAAAAACCCTATAAAAGAAAAGTTGGAAATCATCATAGTTTCTTTTATCATCTACAATGTGGAAAATTTTCTGGTAACTTAGTTAAGGCAGAATAAAATGTACTTTATATCATACAATATTTCCTTATGAAACTGTCATGGCCATAATTTCCTAACACTGAAGACCAATGGTGAGTAGTATTTCCATGTTTTTAAGTCAGAATTGACAGAAAGATCAGAATGCTGCTGGCTATCCCGATCCTCTCCAGTATTTACATGATATGTAGTCACAAGGTTAGGGTGAGATGACCAGCTGGGCTCTTTGGCTGGCTCCTTAGACCTTAGACCTTGACCTTTCTGGATAGACTAGAGCAGGGGTGGTGAACCTGTGGCGCGTGTGCCCAAAGTGGCACGCGGAGCAATTATTTCGGCACGCGGAGCTGTGAATACCATTTAAAAAATTATTGTTTATGCTCTTATAGACATAAAAATAATCGATACCTTTATCTCACTCGATGGGTTGGCACGCAAGTCGAGCGAGTATACTCTTATTTCATAAACTTTGGCACTCAATCGCCAAAAGGTTCGCCACCCCTGGTAGAGGATGAATATAGCCACGTGACCCAGAAGGCCCTACTTGTCCCTGGAAATGCCAACTCAGGTCTCTAGTGTCAGCCTAGGGAACAGTTCCCATTACAGCTTCAAGCTAAAGCAGATGCTAAGACAGTTCCAAGGATCCTCAAGTCACTTTGGCTACAGATCTAGGTGTTAAGCCTGATTATGGGTTGAGGCAGCCAAGTATCTTGTTGCTATAATTGTATGTGGCCACTTGGATATACAAGTAGCTCAGTTTTAATGGATTTGTTTCATTCGTTTTAGTCTTTCCATAAAGCAGTTAAGATCAGTAGCAAGTAAAAACAAGTAAAAAGTACTTACAATAGTGAATCATTAAGCAGTTTTGCATACTCTTTGATACTTGATTGTTAGTAATTTCAAAAGTAGTAACTTTTCTTTTAGTTATTGTGGCTATTCCTGGCCAGAATTCTTTTCTTTTCCTTTTTTTTTTTTTTAAGTTTTAGTTTTTAAGGTTTGTTTTGAGAGAATGTATGTGAGAGAGAGAGAGAAGGGGCAAGGGCCCAGAGAAGTCTACATAGTTGTACATCACTAGTCGTGACATAGTTTCATTCCACACAGGTGAACTTGGGGCCATGCAGGGTGAGAACAGAACTGTGGGCATCTACAGAGGGGGTGAGAATCTTCACCACCAGGCTCAGCCATTACAGTTACTCCACAGTTCAGCATATGGGTTTGCACAGGCTGTGCCCAGCTTCGATCCCTGGACCTCATGGTTGCAAGGCAAGCGCTCAACCTGTCGAGCTATCCCGGCATCCCCAGCAGAATTCTTTTTTTTTTTAAGTTTATTTATTTTATTAATTTTTGACAGAGAGAGAGAGAGATACAGAGACAGAGGCAGAGAGAGAACTGAACTGGGGGAGCTCCCAGCTCAGCACATGGCTCAGCACATGGCTCCGCACGGACCGGGGCCGGGACTCGATCCTCGGTCCCCAGCGCTACAAAGCGAGCACTTAACCCACTGAGCCATCCCGGCTTCCCCATCCCAGCAGAATTCTTATAGAGATAATATTGATTACAATACTATATTGTATTTTTAAAAAGAAGGTATTCTGTGCTACCTGTTTAGAAAGGAAATCACTGTTATTAAACTTCTTTTTTCTGATTAAATACAGGAGTAAAAACAGTGAATGGGGTGCTTATTAAATGGAATCTAACAAAGATTTGTCTTGAGGAACTAGAAAGTTACTAAATGATTTGAAAGGTTCTTGAAAGCTATAATTTAGGACTAGTGACACGATACATATAAAGAAATTTCAATTTTGTAATGTAATACCATTACAATAGTAACTGTCTCACTGAAAATGTTTGATGAAAAACAGTTGTTATAGGTTCTGCCATTTAGTTTAGGATGTGAAACTTCTTTAAATCTATAATTTAAAATAACACATTAACATACAAAATTACATCCATTTAAAATAATATTTTAAAATAGCGTATATTCTGGTGCTGCTAGCCAGAAGTGCTAGAGATTATGGTGCCCTGGGAAAAAAATCAGCTGAAAGCATAACCTTACTTAGTGAAGTTATATCACAGAAATTCCCCAAGAAGGACAGTAGTCAATCTCCAATAGAAGCTGGCCACTCTTGTGATTTCCTCCACTTACCTCAGACCACACTGGCTAGTAGTTAGAAAAGCTAGGTTCTAACATTCATTTCAACAGAAACACCAAAATAAAAAGAGGAAACAGCTAAGAAACACTGAGCATTTATAAAATCACTAGGGAAGGGAGGAAGGATGAAAATAGGAGCCTATGCTAAATTAAACCCTCATGGCCTTGAGTTATAACGTTTCCTTGTGGCCAAGAGTTTGAATTTTATTACTGATTGTTTCAAAATATTTTGCCATTTTTGAGTTCCATCCTAGATTGGCATAACCATGATTTTTCCACGTCAGAAATTTCAACTGCTAGAAGAATGCCCTCTCTAGGAGAAGTGGTCAGCAATACCAGGAAAGACACCAGAATAGACCAGCTGCTCAGTCAGAGAGGGCACAGTTGCTAATGTCGGAAAGCACCCAGTAAATTTAAATTGCCCCTCTTAGGCTCCCTCTTTACAGTGCTGCTAGTATTGCACTTACTTCATTCCACCTCAGTTTTTGTAATAATATCTGTCTTACCTTAACCTTTAACAAGATAAAAGCCTTTGAATGCAGGCAGTGTTCTAGTTATAGACACTCAGACCATGCTTTTTGCATGAATGAACAAATGGTATTAAAGACGAGAGATGGCAAAATTAAAACTGAATATTTAAATAGAATAGAAATATTTGTGACACGGATATTAAGAACGACATACTTTTGTGTCTGCCTTTCTCTTTCTCTTTAACTCTTCTGTCAGTACATTCTCTTCAGCTTCATTTCCTCCCTGTCTTCTGTACTGTCCCTGCTTTTCACAGTTCCTAATATGATATTGAAGCTTATTTTTATAATGCTCATTTTATTTAAGCAGATTTTTTATTTCCTAATTTAAAAGCCAATGAGGGGAAGCCGGGATGGCTGAGTGGGTTAAGCGCTCACTTTGTAGCACCAGGGACCAAGGATCGAATCCTGGCCCCGGCCCGTGCGGACCCATATGCTGAACTGGGGAGTTCCCCCAGTTCAGTTATCTCTCTGCCTCTGTCTCTGTATCTCTCTCTCTCTGTCAATAAAATAAAATAAAATAAATAAATAAAAGCCGATGAAAGACACAATAGAATAAAAAGGTAACCCATGAAATGGAAGAAAATATTTGCAAATCATATATCTGATAAGTGGTTAATATCTTGAATGTATAAAAGATTCCTACAACCCAACCCAACCCAACCCAAAACAAACAAAAAACCAAACAACTCGGTTTTAAAAGAGGCAATAGAATTGAATAGCCATTTCTCCAAAGAAGATATACAAATTGTCAGTAACCACATGAAAAAATGTTCAACATCGCTAGTCATTAGAAAAATGCAAATCAAAACCACAATGAGATGCCATCTCATACCTATTAGGATGGTATTATCAAACAGTAGATAACAAGTGTTGGCAAGGCTGTGTAAAATTTGAAATCTTTATGTACTGTTGGTGAAAATGTGAAATAAGGCAGTCACAAAGGAGAAATATTGTATGATTTCATTTATATGAGGTACCTAGAGTAGTCAAGTTCATAGAGACAGTGTAGAATGGTTGCCAGGAGTTGGCTGGCAGGAGAGAAGAATGGGGAGTTACTGTTTAGAGTTTCAGTTTTGCAAGGAGGATGTTCTGAAGGAGGATGTTGGTGCTGGTTGCACAATAGTGTGAATGTACTTACTACCATTCTACACTTAAAAATGGTTAAGGTGGTAAGTTTTATGTTGTGTATATTTTACCACAATTCATTTTATAATATATTTTATTTATTTATATTAATTGTTAAATTTATTAGGGTGGCATTGGATGGTAAAAATTACATAGGTTCCAAGTGTACAATTCTACATTACATCATCTGGGTATTACAGGGGTGTCAACCTGGCGGCCCGCGGGTGGCATGCGGCCCCCGAGGTAATTTTTTGTGGCCCATGATGCTCTGAAATAAAATGAAAATAGAAAAAATTGTTATAATTGTTATGAAGAAAATAGCTTTCCATACTGGAGGCTAACAATTTTTTCTATTTTCATTTTATTTCAGAGCATCATGGGCCACAAAAAATTACCTCGGGGGCCGCATGCGGCCCGCAGGCTGCCAGGTTGACACCCCTGGTGTATTGCATTATGTGCTCACCACCCAGAGTCAGTTCTCTTTTCATCACCGTTTATTTGATTCCCCCTCCCACCTCCCTCACTCCCTCCCCCTTTACCCTCAGATAACCACTAAACTATTGGACTGTGTCCATGAGTTTTTGTTTCTTTGTTACTTTCAGTTTTATATCCCACATGTAAGTGAAGTCATATGGTTCTTGATTTTTTCTGTTTGACTTAATTTGCTTAATGTGAGGTCCATTCATATTGTTACAAATGGCTGAATTAATCTTTTCTTATTGCTAATAGTCCATTGTTACCACAATTTTTTTAAAAAGCCAAATGAATTTGTGTATGTATCTTAAGACTCCAAAACCTATTTGATTTATTTATTGATAATGTATCCCCTGCTTATTTCCAAAAAATATAGTTGAGACATTTTAAAGAAAACAGAATAGTTCTAAATTAAGGGTCATCTGAGGAAAAGGCACATTATACTTAAATGTTAAGTAAGTCCTCGCTCAGAACTTCCCAGCAGTGATACAATTCTGTCTCATCAAGGGGAAAGGGGACCAGGGAAAATTTTTCTGCTGTTACTCAAATCGCAGAGAAATGCATTGCATAATACCAACTGCGTGGCAGGTAAGAAGTTAAGTGCTCTACCTGCATTATTGATCTTAAGCTCATGATGAGACTGTTCCCGTTCTAGAGGCAAGGGAAATAAGATTTGGAGACTTTTAATAACTTGCCTGTGATAAACACTACTGGTTGTTTTCCCAGTAACCATGTCTGTCCATGGCCCTCTGTCTTGCCAAAGGAACCATGATTTCGTTTACTCCCTTCTGAAGCCCAGGAGCTAAATCTTCATTAGTTCAAATCCATCTTAGTCATTGCAGTACCTCCAGCGTTTGGTCTAGGCCTGAGGGTGGTGTGAACCTGACTCAATGGCTTGTAAATGGAGTCTTCTGGGTGGCTTCTTTGCCATTAAAAAGGGCACCTCTTTTTAAGGTGATGAAAGTGCTCTGAAATTAGACTGTGGTGGTGGTTGCACAATTCTATTAGAATACTAAATACCATTGAATCATACATTGATTTCAAAAGGTGAATTTTATAGTATGTGAAATACATCAATAAGCTGTTATTTTTAAAAACAAACTAAAAGAATGTATGATTGTCAAGCCCTTGAATAATCATTTCTAAATCTGATTGGCCATCAGAATTCCCAGTAGAGCTCATAAAAGCGATGGCCAAGCCTTATCGCAAGCAGTTCTGATTCACTTGGCCTGGAAAGGCCTTGGCATCTATGTTTCATGAACTCCATAGGTTATTCTGATGCTCAGCCAACTGTGAGAACCACTAACTGTCTTCAATAAATACCCGTTGTCTCAGCCGCTGTTGGCAGAAACTAAATTGCACTTAATTTTACAGTGTGTGCTGGCTCAGGAGCCTAGAATACAAATAATCTGTACTGTGGAAGTACTAGAGCAAGTTCTATTGTGCAGAAAACTGAACTTGCATTCTATTACAGCACTTCAAGTCCAGTGGAAAGCCAGTCTACATTCCAGTGAGACGTGAGATATGATGATTTGAGGGCAAGACCAAATTTTTTCAAATGTAAGCTTTGGGCTGCTTGAATGCCTGGTCCTCTGAAACGTTTCAATAATTCATATACAAATTCTATTAATATTTTACCAGTTTGGGGGGGGTGTTTGTTTGTTTCCTCTATTATTTCACCAATTTTAGGATGCATATTTTTCCAAATTTTATTATTTCTAAATTGGTGTATATCCTATAATCATGTCCTAGTATCTTACAATTATACATCATTTGTGATTTCCAATTGAAAACATCTTTGATGCAATTAAATACAGCATGTGTTTATACTATGTTGCAATAGAAAATATATTTCTTACTGTGGATTGTGGTAAAAAATGTTTGAAAAAGACTAATCTGTTTGAATAGCACTGTTCCCTGATGGGAAAACCACAATACATTAGAATTCTTTTACATCAGTGTATTCCTCAAAGAAAGAATTTTTCTCGAAAGCTTTTAAAACAAGTCTTATTTATCTCTTTCTATGCTGTAGCTTGGTGAAGTGATATGACAAAAGTATAATTGCCACTTGCTCTTACACGTGGGTCTCAGGTATTCTGACTTTACCATATGTTTCCGCCACTTGCAGTGGTTTTTTTTCGTTTAAGGACTAGGGGTCCGCCACTAAATAAAAAGTTTCTCCATCCTTTCTAAGCATGCTAGGGTGGAAGTAAGTCTGTTTCTCATGGTTTAACCTTCCATTCCCATCCCCACCCCTTGGAGCCCATTTCATGCTAAGCATTTATGAAATCGCCATGTTTAGTGAGCCATGATAACAGTCGCTTATGTGTTATCTTATCCCAGAGCTCCGAGGCTGCAAGGGAAATTTAGAGTGGGAATTTCACGTCTTAACGGTATCATCTGTCAACTTAAAATACTTCTTCATATACCTGGAGACAGTAATACATTTTCAATATTTGCTAGGGTAAAAAAAAACACAAAAAACTAGTTTGTTAATCCAGTGCCTCATAATTCTTTTTTAGTCTTATGTTGGTTGCTCTTTTAATTCTCTTTTAGAGTTAGTCTTCACTCTTTTAAAGCACGAACAATCCAAATTTAAAACAGTGTGTGGAGATACATGGAAAACACTGCCTACATTTCAAAGAAAATATTTCTAGACTATGCTATGCTATATTATATTTAATACAAGATCACTCTGTGTGTGTGTACATCTGTTGTTTCAATGAAAGGAAACTTACTGACTTTTCTTTATTTCCAATTTCACAAAGAATACCCCCAATGTGGGGGCAGTTTAGCAAACTTCAAAGACAGGTATCAGAGCTTTGAAGAAAAACACCCATGGGCAGTTATATAAAACATGAGAAACTGAGTTCCAAGAGATGCATTCCCTAACTTCAATATAAAGACTTAGCTATGAGAAAATGTCCTCTGAACCATAACTGAATAAAAACTACCATATTTCTCATTAGAAATAAGTTGAGTTGCCAGCTCTATGCAGAACCCTGTAGGTAACTCAACAGAAGTCCAAAGGGTCAATCAAGAACATATGACAATAGATACCTAAAGTGAGGGACTGTAAGTCAAAGCTGTGCCAGGCCCTTCCCTTTTTGCAGTGAGACAGCTGTACCCTTTATACCTCAATGGTTACAACCCACACCTCAGAAAATGTTGCTGATGCCCTAGTCAGACGACTGAGAGAACTACCTCCTCAAGCTCCAGACAGCCCTGGAACTCAGATTGCTTATGTGACAACCCTACACTGTATTACAACACCAACTAGGATATTCTCTCAATCACATGATTTTACAGAGAATTTAAACAAATGGAATAGTTTGTGTTTTATCTTTCAATACCAGCCATCTGTCCTTTAACCTCTGGAAACACATTCAGGATCACACCACACTAGCTTCTGTCAACTTTTGCTGCCAGTAATTCTCACTAGCGCAAAACTAGCTACTTGTGATCATTTTAAAATCTATTCTGCTTTATACAAGCAATAACTTACAACACTTTAGACAATATTTCAAAAGAGATTGTGTTAAAGGCCATGCCCAGACTGCATATGCTGTAGCTTTGATCTGTTGTGAGTGTGAAGTTTGACAAAAAGCCAGAACGACCAGAAATCTTTGAGGGAAACCATGATTGGTTAAAATAGAACATTTCAATTCCTAGTACAGTGTTTATTCCCACCTTGACCTTAGTAACTAACTGTAAGTGGCAGAGCAAATTATTTTTGTCTGCCCAAAAAGGGAAAGTAAACTGAAAGTTATCATCTCCTTCCCCTTGCTTTTACCAAACATTTGATAAAATTTTCATCATGATTAGGTTGTGATTAAAATGGTGAAATATGACCTAGATTATAGGATTATTAGGTGAATTTGCAACTGGCTGCATGGGCCATAATCAAAGAACAGTTTGCTAGTGCAATACCACAGGTCTCTGTTTTGAGGCCTGGTTTGTTTAGTAGTAACCAATAATTTAAGTAAAACTACAGAAACATAACTATAAGTATCAGATGTGTAAATGACAAAGCCCACATTTTTATTTAATATGCTAGATAGCAGGTTCAAGATTCAAAATTATCTCAACAAGATGATGAACTCTATAGTAGAGGTATATTAAACACCCAACATTCAATTTCTTAAAACTAACCATGCAGTGGTATCTTGGATTGAGTCGATCCTGGAACAGGAAAAGGCCATTAATAGAAAAAAATGGCAAAATCCGAATAAAATCTGGAGATTAACAGTAACATACCAATGTAGGTTTCTTAGTTTGACAAATATACCACCATGGTAATGGAAGATGATAACATTAGAGGAAACAAATTAGGTGAGGGATATATGGAAACTCATTCTATTCTTGAAACTTTTCTGTAAATCTAATTTACTACAAAATAAAAGGTTTATTTGTTTTAAAAAAAGAAAAGGGTTAGAGGGAGGGAGGGAGGGAGACAGGGAGGGTCGGAGGGAGGGAGGGAGGGAGGAAGGAAGGAAGGAAGGAAGGAAGGAAGGAAGGAAGGAAGGAAGGAGAAAAGAAGGAAAAAAAATTAACCATGCAAATAATTTTAAGGTTGTTCTCTTAAAATGTAATTTATATTAACAAGGTCAGATGTTTGTTCACCATAATTCGAAGTACAGTGGAGTTGCTTAAAGCAACTGCGATCTTCCAAACTACTCTAATGATAAAAACTACCTTTTATTGGCTATTTACAATATGCCAGGTACTGACTTATAGTGTCTATATCCACTAGCTCAAAGTTGTCCAACCTGTGGCCTGCAGGCCGCATGCAGCCTAGGACAGCTTTGAATGCATGTGGCCCAACACAAACTTGTAAACTTTCTTAAAACATTATAAGATTTTTTGTGTGATTTTTTTTTTTAACTCATCAGCTATCATTAGTGTTAGTGTATTTTATGTATAGCCCAAAACAATTCTTCCAATGTGACCCAAGGAAGCCAAACGGTTGGATACCCCTACTCTAGCTCATTTCATCCTTAAAACAATCTTAAGAGGTAGACAGTATTATGTCCATTTGATGATGAAAGGGACAGTCCAGATGCATCAGTTTAGGAAACTGGAGTCCAAATAAGGTGACATATCTTGGGTCACATTAATAAAAACACACTCTAGATTAAGAAACCTGTTTCTTATGCATCCACATACTATACTATACTATATTTAATTTTGGTGAAAACATTTCAAAAGCTATAAACTGGGAAGAACAGCATGGAAAGACTCTAGAAACCATGTGACCCAGGGTTAAGATACTGCTAGAAATTGAAAATGTTAAACTCAGATGTGACTAAAGGGTATCTTCAAGTAAATTGGTTGCTCTGTAGAGAATGATATTGTTCAATTATTCTACAGAAGAGCCTAGATATAAAGATTGTAAGTTGTCAGCAGGCAAATTTAAATATCAAGAAAATAATTCATCCAGCAATGAGATGACATGGGAGCCTCTCTCTATACCTCAGTCTGTCATCTGCAATACCTGTCCCCTATGAAGGTTGCTGTGAAAATTCAATGAGATGTCTCTGCCCTTCAATATATGACATACACATCGATGCAAAGATTTCAATGAATATATTCAAAGTTGTTTGAGTGGGTTAGATTAAAAGGTTTTTAGATTTTCTTAGATTTTTCTGATTCTATGTAGTTATGAGGCCAAGTTAAGCCTCATATATTGAGATGTCTAAGAAGTAATAACAATATTGTCACAACTCAGAATTATCTATTTATTTAGTCAATATTTATCTCCCCTCTCAGATTATAAACTCAGAGGTCAAGAGCGGTGTCCATTTTGTTCCCAATTCTATCCCTAGTGCCTAGAATTGTGCCAGACATAGTGACATGATTTAAAAAAAAACAAATTCGTTCTTCACTGTCCTACAGAATCTCAGTGTAGCAGCACCGTAGTCAAGTTACTTTTCTTCTTTAAAAGATTAATAACAACAAAATAAAATTTAAAACTTCACTTAAAAATGAACATCACTAATAATTCAGCCACTTTGGAAAAGGTTGGCAGTTTCTTATACAGGCAAGGCATGTACTTGCCATACGACACAAGTCTCACTCCTAGTTATCACAAGTACAAAGAAAACTTATAGTCAAACACAAACCTGTATGTGAACATTTATATGTAGCTTTATTGATAATCGTCCCAAACTGGGAACAACCACATGTCCCTTAGCTGGAAATAGATGAACTGCCTTACATCCATTAAGAAAGAATGATTACTGACATATGGGTATGCAAAACGGATCACAAATATTCATGCTAAATGAAAGAAACCAGACTCAAAAGGCTGTGTACTGTATGAATCCAGATATATGACATCGGTGCAAAAACAAAATTATAGGGACAGAAAACAGACCAGTGGTTACCAAGGATTAGGGGAGAGGAGAGGTTTTGACTACAGAGGCACAGGGGATGTTTGGGGTGGGGTGGGAATGGTGATGAAACTATTCATTACCTAGATTTCAATGAACTATATACATGTCAAAACTTTCAGAACTATATACTTTAAAAGGGTGAATTCTAGTATATGTAACCACTTTAATAAGAAAAAAAGTGGGGAAAACTTTAAATCTCTTGCTTACTTTAGTAGGTTTTCTAAACCTTTGTATTTTAACAGTAATGTAGCATTATCTTTGTTGTCATTGTTTCTCCCATAGAAACCAAACTGAGCTATAAACACTTGAGAGATCCTGGGGCCTACTGTACTAAAGCCCATGGTAAATGACAATGTTCCTTCCACTTAATTCACTCATTTCTGCTGGTGACTGGACTACAGAATAACCCTCTATTTAGAAAACAAAGGACAAAATCATGTGATCCCTCTCAGAGATTTCCAGTGGTCAACAACTTTTCAAGAGCCATGTGCCAGTTTCCTAACAAATACATTTTCCTCTGCTAAATCACTACCGACTGAACAAAAAATGAATTTAACAATTGTTAGGCTTCAATTCTAGCTTTAACTAATCATGGAAGTTCCCAGAGACCTGGGAAAAAATGGAGGTTGTTTTGATACCACCTGTGTGAAGAGTACTATGAGTTTAAGTGAAAAAAAAAAAAAAAAAAGTTGTGAAAAGTAAAACCAGATCAGGGAAAAAACTTCAGGATGGTAAACCAAAAAAAAAAAAAGAGAAAAATGTCTTCTCTCCCCTCCTTTCATCTGAAACTCCATGCTCTTTTCCCATCCCAGAATCTAGAGCTCATACTAACCACTTCCTTCAGGATACGGGTCAGAAGGAACTCCAAGATGCAACTTTGTCAACTGATTTCCTTCTGCATTTTGTGGTGACAAATGAACTAGCATGACTGCCAATCTAAAACATGTACGGCCATCTTGACAAACATGAAATTGTCATCCTTTATCTAGAATTGCCCATGTTAGGAATTGTGAACACAGTGGACAAAAAAAAATTTTTGTTTTGGCCTGAGGTCAGTGCTCAATTCAGCAGAAAGGGTTACCAAGGTAAATACATTTTAATGAAATCCAGTCTAGGCAATAATTCTTCAGGATTTTTACACCCCATACTGAAAACCAAAAACTCTCTTCACCAATAGCCTTTATTAGAACCAGAACTCAGATGAATTCCCATATTCTTGAAAAGACTTGTGCAGTGCCAATCTTTCTGCTACATCAGGCCTTAATCAACCTAGTTTAGCAATTTAAACACTGATGTTTCCTGTAAAATGTTGTGACCAATTTACATTTGTCTAGATTTAAATACCAAATATTCATAAAAACTAAGGTGATTGTAGTTGTGTATTCAGTGTCACAGGAACTTTTTGTGAGCTGATTTGATCAGGCAGGGATATCTAAAATACCAAATTGAAATTTTCTGGAATTACCACAGTTAAGATAGAAATGCTCAGACACTAAAACCGTTTTGTTGCCAAGGTAATGTTGGCAAAGGAATAATTCTGGCCTAACAGTTGTCAACAGAAAACAGATTAGGTTGCATGATTCAGTTCAGAATAAATCGTCACTAAACTAATGGTTCTCAATTCAAGATAGCCAAGTTCTTGAAGCATCTGAGATTTGAGGTAAATTATCAATAGAATTTATAGAAAGTTAAGGGCATACATTGTGAATTCTGAAATTACCAAAACCAGTTATTTTAGATTGCCCAATAGTTTTAAAAATTACTGGCAAAATCTGTGTAATGCCTTTATTTTATATCCTGAAACTTATCAGAATTCCTGGGAACAATTTTAAACAAGATCCCACCTGAAATTGTTTTACATTAAAAACACAATAGCTTTTCCTCTTCTTGCTTGGGGCTCACCTCCACCTCTTGGAAATATACTCTACTTTTCCTTTCAATAAACTTTTCTTTCACTACTAAAAAAAAAAAAACAAAAACACAATAGTTGGGCAATTTAATATGGGTTAATGGCAAGCAAGCACTTGAGTCTTTTACAAATTTGCTCTTAAAATGGAAATGTAGTTCTAGTACAAACTTAAGAGCAAAATCACATTCATGAAATTTAAGATTCCGTTTTCATTTGTTGCCATTACCAGTAGGTGGTGCTCAAACCAGACAATTGTCTTGACAAGCATGCTGGGTTCTATGGAACTGTAATAAATTGCATTTCCTTGGATTCTGGTGGTTTTGCTTTCCTCCCTACCATTCCATACAGTGGGAGCCATTCTCTGCAGTTAGAGCTTAATGGGAGGTAGGTGGGTGGAACAATCTCATTTAGTACATCAACAAGCTGGGTCAGATTTACTTTTCTAAGTTACTATTTTTGGGGCAAGCTTTTTAAAAAGAACCTTGTCTCATAAGCAAATAAACATACTGTATTTTCCGGCGTATAAGACGACGCCCTAATTTTAGTTAAAACATAGGTTTAGGCCTATATTCGCTGTATAAGACTACAACCTCGGAAGTGGGGGGTAGTCTTATACAGCAAATATAGGCCTAAACCTGTTTTAACTGTAAAATTAGGGGGTCATCTTATACGCCGGAAAATACGGTAACTTATAACCTAAGTGGTAAAGATGGTTTCCTCATGGGCCTATGAAGATCTTTCACTAAATTACACCTCATCAATGCCTCAGGTAGCATAGCTAAGAAATTTTAGTTCAAATGTTGCAAACACAAGACATCTCGTTATTTTTGCCAGATTAAAAATTTTCCTTTCATACACCAAATCATGTACCAAATACTATTGTACATAATTAAAATTTTCCAAGGTTCATGTAACATTTTTCAAGTGTTCTAAATACTTCCCAACAATCAAATGCCGTTTTAGATTGCTGACATTTACACCTAAGGAAAAAAATTACTAACGTGACTAGTTTCCCTTTTGTAACCAATCACTATACAATCCATTTACTGAATTATCCTAGTTTTGAAGTGCTACTTACTTTCATTCTGCCCAAGTGCCAAATTTTAGTATTCAATTGTTTTCAATTGCACTTTCCAAAACATACCAATAAACCAGTCCAGTACTGTACTCCAGTCCTAAGTAGGCCCTTCCCCCTATTTAGGCTAATTTGCCACTGGACCTTTTTAAACTTTGGGTTTCATCTCCAAGTGTGGCGATTTTAAGTATTTAAAGTGACAAAACACGCAACTTTCAGTATCATTTATTTTTCCTATTATCTGGATACAATTAACTGTATAATTAAACAGTGCTCAATACTATTTTAGTCTCATTTTAAGGTTCTTTGAACTACCTATTTGTAAATGTGAGAATTCATATTCCAATGACTGGAAAAACATACCAGCAAACCCACTGAACATCTTGTAATGAAGCATGTGGACTATGT
>PVKE010001255.1:0-56866 GCA_004027555.1 Craseonycteris thonglongyai
TGTATCCAAAACAGGTCCACAGAGTGTATGTAGAAGAGACCCTGTTGGACTGAAGGGATAGGATTTTTGAGGCTGAACAAACAGTCTTTGATACCAGCTCCCTTTAAGCTGGCTGAAGACCCAGCCCAGACCAAGGGCATAGCGACAAAAACCAGCGGAGGGGGCAAAATTGTTCTCTCCTGGTTTTGAGAACTTCCCAGGTTTCTAGAAAAGTTAAGCCTGTTATTTGAGGGGCTTGCTTCTTCACTGAAATAATCCTTGGGAGTAGGGTCCTCTTGTCTCCCCCACCTCCAAGTTTTTTCTTCTTCTTCTTTTTCTTTTTAAATCTTTTGAGTTAAATCAGTTTCCCAGTGGGGTGGGCTCTGTTTTCCTCAACTATAAGAGGAATCCCCGAAGGACAAGAACCGTCCTGGCATTTCTAGCCTTTCAAGGCTCCAATGCCATCTTTTGGTCTTGAAGCTGTCTTCTTTATTTCTTGGGCAGGCCCTGCCAGCTTTCTGGAAGCCGTAAATAAAGCCACCAGCTTGGCCATCCGCCGCATCCCCTGGGGAATCTTATCTAGAGCTTTACCAAGAAGCTTCTGGGATGTCAAGATAACAGAAAATAAAGTCCATGTGGGGACCCCCTCTTCTCTCCCACCCCTGCCCCACTTCCTAAATGAGAACAAGTTGTTGGCAACCCCAAGCCTAATATCTTCAGGTTATACTTGGAAATCAAAATCTAATTGGTTTCATAGTTCTTAGGTTTCAGCTCCATTAATAGACTCCTGCTCAAGTAGAAAACTAACTGTAAACTTGAGGCCAGCAATACTTCCTTACTGAACCTCCCGTTATATAAGACTCCTGATTTTAGTGGCCTGTTGCCTTGAGAATGTCTTTAAGGATGTAATGTGGTCTCTGTGTGTGTACGAGTGTATGTGCATGTGCGCACATGTTTGAATTCTTAGCTTGCAGTATTACTGATCTTTCCAAGGATAACACTTTTATTGGAATAATTTTGGAAATGGGAGAGACTGAGCAAACCAAGCTGGGGAATTTTTAATCTTGCCTATTTGACTCTTAATGTCTTAAAAGGCAATGTGCCCTAAAATGTATAGCGCTGTTATTAAAAGTCGGAAGGCTTTGCTTATGTAAATGATTCCCGCTGTGGATGTCAGCCCCAAATTCTTAGGTTAACTTACATGACAATGGAAGTATTCACACACACACACACACACACACACACTTCCTTCATCCAACATCGGTGCCTTGATGTTAAAAAAACACCTGTGTTTTAGTATAGTGCCTTTAGCAAGATTTTTTTTTTTTTTGGTTTAAAACAAGTACCCTTTTTATAAATGATTTCCCTCCTCTCTCTTTTTTACTAGCATGTATTTAAAATTAACATTAAATATAGTTTCAAATATTTCATCCTTTCTTTTATTCCCCCACCCTACATATGCACTATGTACTTTATATAGTTGAATTCTGAGTTTAAGAAAATCTGACACAGGAACATCATAGGTTCTTGTAAATGAAAACATCTTAAAAGATTAATTAGGGGGATGGCGGGATAGCTCAAGAGGTTGAGCGCTTGCCTTGCAACCCTGAGGTCTAGGATTAGATTCCTGGCCCTGGCCTATGCAAACTCCTATGCTGAGATGCAGTGCAACTGGTAACTGCTGGGATATGACATGAAGAAGGTTCTCACCTTCCATGTGGGAAGCCCTCAGTTCTGTTTCCACCCTGTGTGGCCCCACATCCACCTGTGTGGAATGAAACTATGTCACAACTAAGGATGTACAACTATGGAGACTGCTCTGAGCCCTCCCCTCTTCTCTCTCTCTCTCTCACCTCTCAAATAATAAATCGTAAAAAAAAAAAAAATATTTAGGCCAAATTTTTCTAAGCCCAGTTTTATGAAACGGAAATTAACAGATGGTCATTCACCTTGCAAATGATTCACGTTCAAGGTCTCACCCTTGAAGTTCATCTAACACAATTAAAATGTGAAATCAGAACTACAGAAGCCCTGTGCCTTTCCAGGAAATTCTCTCATGACTAAATTTAGAATTATTCATTTAACCATATGCCCCAGGAAAAATGCCAAATTCCTGTAAAGCTCTGAGCCTGCTTACCCACAGTTCCCTCTGCTTGGACCAGTTCTCTCTTCCGTCATCTACCAAACTCCTATTCATCCTTCAAATTCCTGCATCATGATCTCAGAACACCTTGTACTTCTTAGTGGTACCCATCATGGTTGTGATTATTTACCTGCGGATATAACTCTTTAATGTCACTCTTTATTACTAGACCATAAATCCTATGGGGCAGGGTTCCTGCATATCTAGTTCATTGTCTGATCACCAGGGCCTTGCACATAGTGGCTTCTCAATAATCATGTGTTTCAATAGCTTCTTTTATGACACTTTCCTTTTTTTGCCCTTGATCAGTGCTTCTGGGCATATTAAAAGCTGGCCCTTGCACATATTCGACAGCCTGTATCTGAGGCTGATGCCTGTAGGACAGGTTGCAAGATTCTAGGCTCCCCTGGTCACCTGACCCCTCTAGCCAGCCCTTCTCTTGTCCCCTTCAGTGGCTCTCTTCCTTAGAAGGTTTTAGCACTGTCTCCTCTTCATTCTCATCATGCTCTTATGCTTGAATCTACCCAAATGGCTTCAGCCATTCCCTCCAGATCACAGCTTTATCTTCAGGAGTGTTTTCAGCACCTGGAAGCTCTTCATGTCTAGACAGATGGAACTGCCAACCCGCCTTCTCCAGCACCCAAACCCACTGCTTCTCCCACGTTATGGTATCTCTGCCTGTGTGCTCACCTGGACCTGTGTTCTGAATCCCAGCCAACTGCTCAAGACAAGTGGACTTGGAAAGAGAATTCTTGTTGAGCAGAATCCCACTTTTCCTTCTTGAGGGGCCCATTTCTAGTTCGTGTCATCCCTTACATGGTGTACCCCAAAAGGTAGGGGATGATCTACCAATGAGAGAGCCAGTTTCTGGGCCTTCTGGAAGGTGACTCATTAGAGAGAGAAAATCAGATTTCTCTAGAAAAACTCAGAATGTAGCAACCGCAGGTTTTCCATGAAATAGAATATATACAAGCACTAGGAAACTGTAAAAACTCAGGCCAATCCGTGAGAGTCATGAAGTTCTGCAGACTTTCCATGGCATTTCTAGTCTTGGCTCATTGCTTTGAAATTGCGCTCTGCTCACCCCTGCCCTTGACATAATTAGCGAGAGCACTGCTCACATGCGAGCTAGAGGAGTTGAACCCGGGCCCTGGCTACTTCATTCGCGAACTGTGTGACCCCAGCAAGCAGTTTTTGCTCTCTGAATCTTGACTGTTTTCATCTATAAAACAGATCATAATGCCTACCAGATTCATGGGGTTGTTGTGAAAATCAAAAATGATGATGCCTATGAGATGCTTTGAAAACTGTAAAGTGCTATAGAGATCAATGATGGTCAAATATTAGATATTTATAGAACTCCATGTTCTTCCTTCATTAATTTTATCCTCAATTTGCTGTCTTTTTGACTATTATAATTATTTTAAACAAAAATTTAAAACTTATTTCTTAAAAAAAGTTGGGGATGCTGGGATAGCTCAACAGGTTGAGCACTTGGTTTGCAACCACAAAGTCTGGGAATTGAATCCCAGCCCTGGCCGGTGCAAACCCATATGCTGAACTGCAGTGCATGATTGGTAACCATCAGCTGGTGGCGAAGGTTCTTACCTGCCATGAGGGAGGCCCCTCGTTTGGTTCCACCCCATGTAGCCCCACATCCACCTGTGTGAAATGAAACTATCAAAAAACTAATGATATACAACTGTGGAGACTGCTCTGGGCCCTCCTCCCTTCTCTCTGTCTTTCTCTTACCTTCTCTCAAACAAGTAAAATAAATCTTAAAAAAAACCCCAAACCTTTATCCTTACAATGTATAAAAAATAGAGTGACCGTAAAAAATATAGTAAATACAAAACAAAATTATTAAATTCTAGCTAATATAATTGTTTTCTAAAAGCTCTGAGCCTGAATCACTCTCGATCCGTTTAAAGTGAAATTGGGTATGTGTTCAAGGTATTAATGACATTTTAGCACCTAAATGTGGAGACTTTCTCCTTGACATAATCAGAAGAATGGAAGAACTGAAAAGGGAGAAAGATTCTAATGTGGGTCAATGTCGTTAATGCATGTCTGGGTACCAACTAAGTTTATCCTGTGACCAACATGTTCATGGCCCATCCTGGAACCCTGTAAGCATGTTGGATATAGAAGGGAAGCAGAAGAGAGAGAAGAGTATGTAGCTGTGGACTACATTTCCTACATTTAATGCACATCCATCACACTAGTTATGTCATCAAGGCAGTTGACTTAATCCCTTGGAGTCGGAGTTTACTGATCTGTAAAATGGGACTCATGTAAACATTGGGGGAAAACTATGTAGAACACTGCCTGCCCATGGCCTGTTCTTGGTAAATCCAGCTACCATGCCTAGTGCAAGAGCAAGGCCTCTATTTTTACCCTCCATATCAAGGGCAGAACATGGTTGATGTTTCTGTTGTCTTGCTTCTAAGGAGTATGGAATGACTACTAAAACTGAGGAGAAAATGTGGGGCCATTTCTCTACAAGCCAACCAAGCAAAGAGCAGAAGGAAAGTGATTAATTGAACCACGATGCTTTTTAAAAGATGGGAACAAATATCAAGCATCAAAGCAATTTCCCCTAGCAAAACTTTGCACAGACTGACCATCCGTTCTTCCAAAAGAGTTTTCATGGTCAGCTCAGTGTCAAGGGCTTGCCTAAAATGATAAAGCACTGAGAGGTGTTGATATTAAGTGTTTCGAAAAAAGGGAGTGCCAACTCTAAGTCTGCAGGATAAGAAGAAATATGATGGGTCCAGGGCCTTCTCAGAATTTCTTGCACTTCAAAGTGCACATAGTTGGCAATGATTCCACCACTTTCCTGAGTTTGGTCAACGTGGCTGAGGGTAGGCAAAACTCTTAAAATCCACACAGATGGAACTTTTCCACTGGCCCTATTTTGGTATAAATATTCATCACAGACTAGAAACTTAAAGTAGATATCAGTTTGTGCTATGAATGGTTTGGACTAAATTTCAGCCAATTTTCAGTCATCTTGCTGGCTCTTGTCTTTCAGGAGGGCCAGGTCTCCTGAGATGTGGTTGCTGTTGTCTAGAGATTGAGCCAATTGCCCCTGCCCCCCATCCCGACCCCCAGATCACAGAAACCATTGAAGTTTGTTCTCAAGACATTTCCAGCCAGAACCAGGGGGGCCTCAAGGTTCACATGCAGGTTCAAGTAGTTGTTTGAAGGACGGAAACGAGTTAAGACTTGGCTTATCCACCACCCTAAAGTCAACGCTTTTGTAGACAAGCTTGAAGTAGGATAATCAACTTGGAACCAGACATTAAATACTGAGGGTCCAATTTGGAATGGTGCCTGCCCAACCCTCTCACTTTCATGTCCTTTTCATCTTGAGATCATTTCTAAAAATTATGGTGAATCCCTCCCTCTCCTCTGGCCCCACTCCTACCTTGCCAGTTCTCAAGTCGGAGTTTTAGACTAAACCACTCGTGTGGGGCATTGGAGGAGGTTAATGGTCTCACCTATCCTATCCTACATCTGCCTATGTCCTCCTTCCTCATGCTTTCTCTCCCCCTTTCTATCTCTGCAGAATTCCCTGTCTCTTTCATTCAGGGGGACCAAGTTGCTCTTCCTTCTTTTCATAACTTTCCTTCTCCTAGATTCTACTTCATTTCAATTCCTTTTCTATCCATTCACATTGTTGAGCCCTTACATTATGCCAGACTTTTGGGGTTGGGGGGCCCACAAAGACTAAGGCATGGTCCCTGCCCTCAAGGAGCTTCTAAACGGAGAACTTAGGCACCAACACAATCTTATGGAGCAGGAGATAAGCGCAAAGACAGTGTCTACACATGTTCCAGGGCTGTTCAGAAAATGAAACGTCCATTCAGGAGGAGAGTAAATCCATGCTGGGGGTTCAGAGGAAAGAGGACTTGGTCTGCACTAACGGGAGGGAACTGAGGGACGAATAGGATTTTTGTCCCATGGAGAGAAGAAGGCCTTCCAGCGTGCATGTGAGGAAGAAGACATATGGTCAGGACGACTGACAGAGCAGTGTGGGGGAAGCAGAATGTTGCAGTGAGAGATGAGGCTGAAAAAGGACTCACCACATAGAAACTTCCATGCCAGACTAAAGTCAACGGAAAGCTTAGAAAGAGTCCTGGGGGCAGGTCACTAGGACACAGCTGTCTGTTAGTGTGGTAGCTCCACGGGTGCAGCGAGAACTCAGCCCTCCGTCCCTGGTCTGCACATCCTTCTGCTGCTTGGATACATACTTTCCAATTATTTTTCTAATACGTAGTTTTTACTTTCTAATAGCACTTCAAGTAAACTTTCACACACCTCAAGTATTCAGTTGATTACCCGTACAAGGACTGACAAGTACGTGAAGTTGCCATTGTGAGCGTATGTTGGCAGCACTGGACAAACAACTCAGTAAAGTTCATAACCTTGATCTATCAGTGTCTCACAGCTGTGTTCATGCCAATGTGTGGTGGTGCCTTGCTGTGCAGCATTCATTATTATTGTTGCATGTTGTTGTGTGCTGTCATGAGAATGTCGGAGCTTGAATTAGAGCAATAAACAAACATTACATTTCTTGTTAAACTTGGCAAGAGTGGAAGTGAAATCAAGGCCATGTTAGTCCAAGTTGATGGGGATAATGCCATGAAGAAAACGACAGTGTACAATGGATTGAACATTTTGTTCTGAGGGGAGAGAGAGTGTCACTGATGAAGAGAGGTCACGGCAGCTAGTAACGAGCAGAACTGATGGAAACATTACAAAAATTCATCAAATTGTGCATTAAGATTGTCGGCTGACTGTGAGAAGCATCGCAGACCAAGTAAACATTGATAGAGAAACAGGAAAATCTTAATTGAAAATCTGGGCATGAGAAAGGTATGTGCAAAAATGGTCCCAAAGGAGCTCCCTGATGAACAAAAGCAAAGGAGAATTGAAATTTGCCAAGCCCTTTTGGAGAGGCAAGATGATGTTTGGGGCCATGTTATCACTGATGATGAAACATGGGGTACTAATATGACCCTGACATAAAGTGTCAAAGGGCACAATGGGAGTTAGTCAATTCTCCATGACCAAAACAGTTCTGTCAGTCCAAATCAAGAGTCAAAATGATGTTGCTAACCAACCTGTTTTGATAGCAGAGGGATTGTTCATTATGAATTTGTACCAACTGGACAGTCAATCAAATTGACTATTTGGAAGTGCTGAAAAGACTGTGAAAAAGTTAGACAAAAACGACCTGCCCTTTTTGCCCATTCAACAAATCACTGTATTGGAACACCCTCCTTACTGATCCACCCTGCCCCCTCCCCCCCTACCCCACCCCAGTGACTTTCTTTCCTGAAGATAAAGGAAATATTGAATGGAAGACTTTTTGATGACATTCAGGACATCTAGGGTAATATGACAACAGTTCTGATGGCCATTCCAGCAAAAGAGTTCCAAATTGCTTTGCAGGGTAGACTAAGTGCTGGCGTGGGTGCATAGCTTCCCAAAGGAGAACTTCAAAGGTGATTGTAGTGGTTTGTAGTGCTTTTTCTAGGATGAGTTCATGAACTTAATTGTCTGGCCTCACACATACCCCTGTGCCACCATCTAGATAAAGACACAGAACACTTTCTGTACCCCAGAAAGTTCCCTCATGCCCCATTCTAATCAATAACAATCTCTTCCTATAAGGTATTCACTATTCTGACTTCTATCACCATGGATTAGTTTTGCCTGTTTTTGATAATCACATAAATAGAATTACACAGTATATAGTTTTGTGTCTGGACTCTTTTGCCAAACATATTTAAGATGATCCTTACTGTATATATTATATACATATTTTTTGCTTCTAATTTGTTTCTGTTATACAAATCTAAATTGATTTGTTTATCTATTCTCTTATTGATAGGGGTTTGAATTATATCCAGTGTCTGGCTATGACACTGGATAAAGTTATGAATAAAACTGCTGCAAATATTGTTGCCCAAGGCTTTTTAATTTTATTTTTTTGTGGTCACCTGTGCTCCTTTCTCTTGCCTATATGCCTAGAAGTGAAACTGCTGGACAGTAGGCTAGGTATACATTTAACCTTATTGGAAACTACCAAAGAGTTTTCCAAAGTGTTTTTATCATTTACATTATCTCTGGAAATGTGAATTCCAGTTGCTCTGTCTCCTTGCCAACACTTGCTATTGTCATTATTAAATTTTACCAAGCTGCTCGGTATATAATGGTATCTTATTGTGTGTTTAATTTGTATTTCTCTGATGAGTAATAGGTTGGGTATCTTTTTTTACGCTTATTAGTCATTTAGGCATCTTCTGTGATGTGCATATTTAAGTCATCACTTAAAAAAAATTGGATTGCTTTTTAAAAATTATAGATTTATATATTCTGGATACAATTTTTTTGTCAGATATATGTACTATGAATATTTTCTCTCTGTGGATTGTCTTTCACTTTCTTAGTGGTACCTTTTAATGGAGGAAAGTTTAGTTTGATGACCAGTGTTAATATCTATTCATTTCTTCCTAATGGAAAAGTCTTGAGGATATAAAACTTGGATTACATTCTTACAGTTCTAGCATTCATATAGTAATAAGCTATAATTCTGCAAAGAATTTTTAAAATCTTTTAAAAGATATTACCTCTGTTTACCAAGGTTTTCATCTTTTCATCCATAACTTACTCTGATTTTATATCACTTTTTCCCTCCTTTTTATAAATTAGGTATTTTGCATGTAGAACAGTGCCGATATTTCACGAGTATTTATGACGTGGGTTTAAAGTACTTCTCTTAGGGCTTTAAAATTTCCTATTCCCTTCTCTCTTGGCATGTGCTTCCACTTTACAAATTCTCTTCCAAGAAAAAGGATCGTTTGGTGGCACAGATGTGGGTGAGGATGGAAGGAGAGGAAACAACCTGCCCAGATGGGAGAGGTGGCACAAGTCACAAAACTGATGCCAAACTAAAGAGGGGGGCTGTCTGTTGGCCGTCTTACTCAGCTAAACAAAGATGTTAGGTCTTCCAGAAGGTAAGAAGTAATCCCCCAAATAGATGCTCTGACCTTAGTCCTGAGCGACATGTAGGAGTTAGTTCGTGAACCAGACTAGTGTTAACAATGTGGTTATTGAATCTTGAACTAAGGAAACAGAACCAACAGGGGGAGGGAGAGGGAAAGAGATATTCGTCAAAATAAAAAGAGCTAGCCAATAATTAGAGGTGTTCAAAGAAAAAAAAACCCATCTCTTTAGGAGGTGTAAGTGCTCATCAGTGGTATTCTTACAGCACCTGGGTGCCTATAAGATCTCACGTTTAAAGTTCTTGATGGGGTACTTGGACAAAACAGAGTTTTTAAGTTTTTCTGGGGTTGAAATACTTTGATGTCATAAACCTAGCTCTTCTACTAACAAGCTCTGTGACTGTGAGCAAGTCAACTTAACCTGCTAGATCTGTTTTCCTTGTCTGTTAAACAAGGAAGTTGACCTAGAGGATCTCTCAGGCCCATTCTACTTCTTCAAGAAAAGGTAGAGTGGGTAACATGAGTCATCCTAATTAGTATAAGCCTTCTTAGAGGCTGTGTTCTCCCCACAGGCGGTTTGGGCCTGTTGTGTGTGTAGAACTAAAGACGAACACACACACACACACACACACACACACACACACACACACACACACAATAATCATCCCAGTGGCATTTGGATATCCAAACCACGTGTTTTTCATTTTGATGTATCATTTGCTCTAAAACATGGCAAGGAGGGAGGGACCTATTTATAGACCGAGTCAGATGCCTGAAGTCAAACCAGTACAAAAGGAATGGTTTTGCCTCAAGATTCTGGATCTTGTTAATCAGGTTCCTCTATTTCAAAGGCCAAGTGTCTTCCTGATAGTTCACTGGGGACTCTTACTGGGGATTTTTCCTCCTCTAATGATCATTTAAATGGCTTCTGAGTTTAAAGGCGAATGCTCTTTGAAATATTTTCATGTTTTGTTTACATGTGCCATGTGCTGAATCTCACAGGTGTATGTGTGTGCGGATTCCTTGCTTGCTGTATATGTTGCATATCCTCAGTTATCTTTTATTTTCTTTTGCCACAACATGAATTTAAATCTTCCTGCAAATATTCAGATTCAGTGGGCCTGGGTTTGCTGGCCCTCCATCACTGGACTTAGGAGAGTCTCAAGCCACTGCCATAGAAGTTTTCTGCACCCAGCTTGGCAAGCCCTGCCACCTTACCACCCCAAAGGGTTTTGGTTGAAAGGCAAGAGGAAAAGTTCTCAGATGAGAAAACAACCGATGTGCAGCATGGATGCGTAGGAGTATATTTCGCCACAGTTTAAGATGGATGATATTCTCCAAATTACAAGTTAAATAGGATGGAATGAATCTAAATTATGAGTGTCAGACTTGGAAGGCATAAACTGGGCTGTGACCTGATCCTAATAGCTCATTCATCTCTGTCTTTCAGCACTCAGCTCAGACGTCCTCTCTTCAGTAAGCCTTCCCTGACCTCCACAGGTAAGGTTAAGTACTTCCTCTTCTGATCTCCCTCAGTCCCATGTTCATACCAATGAGCAAGGTCTTTAGACACTGAGGTGATCTTTGATCTTTGAATAGCTAAACCAGCTGTTCCTTTTCTGAAACCGCCAGCCTCTGGGGTTCTTTTCCTCTTACTTCTCCACTTCCCAGCTCAGTTCCTGGCATATAATAATTGCATAATATCTGTCTGCACAAAACACATTCTTTAAGCTGGCCTAACCAGAGGTAGGTAGGTGTTAAGTTTCATCAGAATCATGTGCTCTACCATTTCACTTTCATTAGCTCTTTTAATGCTGATGGTAACTCATATTTAACACACAGTCAGTATTTGTCAAGTACTATGTTAAGAACTTAATAGATTATTTGTTGTGAGGACAACTTTTAGGCCCATTTTATGGATGCAGCAACTGAGGCTCAGAGCCAATGTGACTTGTCCCAAGGAAACAGGAAACATGTGGCAGAGTTGAGATTCGAACCCAGTTTGTCTATTCCAAGAACCTCAGATTCATACCCTATAGTTGTGTGTGTGTATATGTGAGTTGAAACATGCATATACCGGTACGTGTATATTTGTGTGTCTGTGTAGGACACTGTTAAAGCTCTATTTCAGTGGCAGTCAGTATATTTGGGCTCTTTTGGCTGTCTGGCATGAAAGCATCCCTTCTCAGAACAGTGTTTTAAATGCACATAATAAAATAGGTAGCATCACAAAGGGACCTGAAATGACTGAAATACTACCCTGTTTCCCTGAAAATAAGACAGTGTCTTATATTAATTTTTGCTCCCAAAGATGCACTAGGTCTTATTTTCGGGGGGATGCCTTATACGTATTTCAGCGAGAGGCAAAACTGTAAGTAGGTCTTATTTTCAGGGGATGTCTTACTTGTGGGGAAACACGGTATCAATACATAAAAACAAACCTGTGATTTAGCAACATATGTGCCTTTATTAAGTTAATTAAGGTCTGGCAGTGGCTGTAATTACTGTTAGGTCAGAACAAGGATGGCATAGAACACTGATATTATTTGGCCTTTCTCTTATTTTTATGAGAAATGAATTCCACCAGACTCAAGTTTATATGGCAAAGCCCAAACCTTTCTAATTAACTGGCTTATATTCAGCACTCAGAACAGTGACTGGCACATAATAGGTGCTCAATTTGCTAAATGAAGAAACGAGTGACTGTTACCGTGCCTTAGAAGTAAGACATCCAAGGTGTGGCGAGGCTAAGTGCCCGTGTGAGATCACACAGCTGTGGCCAATGGCTGGTTGGTTGTCTCCCCAGGCAAGGGCAGGGCTGCTTTTTAGAAGTGTAGCTACCAGACACCCAGGGCAAATTGTTGCCATTGTCATGATTTGTAAATGATGTGGCCCGAGTATTTATGACTAGGTCTAAGTATAGCTACAAAGAGAAGGTCCTGTCACCTGAGATCTTAGAACCACATGAGACACAGGTAAACTGAACTCAGTCTTCCATGTTCCAGCACCTGACTTCCTGTGGGATTTCTGGACTGTGCTGATGAGAGGGGATGCCAGGACCAGCAGGAGGAATTAGGTTTTGAGCACTTTCTATACATCCAGGCACCTTTACATGCTTCATCTCATTATTGTTCAAACATAGAACTACTGCTAACGCTTCTTTCTCAAGTGAAGAGCCGGAGGTCCAGGTGAATGACTTGGCAAAGGTTGCAGACATAGCCAATGGCAGACCTGAGTCACATCAAGATGCCCATGCTTGCAAAGGTCATGTGATTAACCATTCCTCAAAATGACCTCTAAATCTTGTGGTCAAAGCCAAGTTCATTGACAACATATTCACTTGACCTTCTGAAGTGTGAGGGTAGAAAGTTGACATGAAATCAGAATATTGTGAACATGGAAGTGACTAATACAATCGATCCCCTTTTCTCCTTCATTCATAAATGATGCTGTGAGTGTATCTCTCAGTTATGTCACATGTATATTGTGGATGCATCATTTCTCCCCCATGTCCCATCTGTAACAAAGAGGCTGACTAAGCAGATCACTAAATTCTGCTCAGCAATTTTTATGTAATGATTCATTTGCATTTCCTTCAAAGATTGACTTTACAAAGGAGGCAATGTTTTACAACAGGAGAAAGAAAAGAGAAAACAATCCATAAACAAGTCATATGGATTTGAAAGAGCCACCATGGGCTGGAGCCCAGTGCTCCTTTGTCCCTCAAGAGTGACTTGCCAAATGGAGCTTCTGGTTTCTGTCCTCTCAGCAATCTTATTTTCTTTGCAAGCATGTCCTGCTGGGGGCTTAGGCTGTGCTTTGCCTGGTCCCAATTCACCTGCTATTGGGTAGACCATGAGTCAGCGTGACCAGGCATGGACAGATACACAAGCTTATTCCCAGCTTAGAATTTCCTGGAAGCCTAGAATTTTTTCTGTCAAGTGTTACTGCTTCTTCAGTAATTTCAGGATAACATTGTATGATTCCTTAGATGGTTTCTCAGCTTCCTCCCTAGAAAATCAGGAGAACTCTAGAAAGCCCTTGCTCTATACCTGGGAAGTGGCTTTGACCTGGTGTGGGTGGCAGTATATACCTGGTAGTGACCCAAAGATATCAGAGGTACAGATGCCTGGTCACATTTGGCAAATGCTGGGCAATTCCTGAATCGGGTTGTCACTGTGAATGGAGACCTTGATTTCTGTGAGCCTCATAGTAATGACCACAGTCCCTCCCCACCAGACTTCTGCTGAAAGCCTTCTTGTTTCTTCTTGCAGTGGAAAGAGCTTAAGTTCTGGAATCAGAGAAGACTGCGTTTGTGTTCCTAACCTGCCATCACATGATCTTAGACAAGTCCTTTAAACCCTTAGCCTTAATTTATTCACATGTAAAAAGGACATTAATACTTCTGCATGGTAGTCCTTAAGGCTAAATGAGAGAAGACGTGAGAAAATGCCAAGCACCCTGCATGTACTCAAGAGATATCTTTCCTTCCTCTCTTTCATCTTTCCCCAAACTTGTTGGTCCTACTTGCGTTGCAAGCACTGGGCGAGGAGAAGGGATTGGAGCTGAGATGGCTTACATGTAGATTAAAGCCTAGCAATGCCTGGTGATTAAGCCTTTCCCTCCCTCCCACTACCGCAGGTGCCGAATGCACTGGTGAAGGTCAATCATTAGCTCCCAACCCCACCCATTCAGACACGTCTGCACAATATGCCAAGCATGTGCAATGTACAAAGCAATGGTTTCAGCATCTGTTTTTGGACATCCTTTAAGAAGGAATTGCATAATTTTTTATTTTATTTTTTAATAAGGCTGTCTTTTGCGCCAAGTTGCTCATATACCTATGGGCATGTCTCCAATAGCTTGGCTATTAAGTTCTTTAAGTGACAGCTTAATATATTTTTAAGATTGAGGGAGCCAATGACAATTCTTGAGGAGCCGTGTTTACGTTGGATCGGCTCGCCCAGGCGACGTGCCAGCAGTTTTGCACGCTGCAGGAACTGGGGGTGAAAGCAGGAAGGGCTGAGACCAGAGGGAGGAGAAAACCGAAGGACAGGAAAGCCAAGAGGGATAGGATGTGGAAAGGGCGGAGGGAGACGCCCAGCTGAACCTGGCAAGGCACTCAGAAGAACCATCACTTCATGCTCCTCCAACATTGTGCTGAGGGGTGAAAAATAGAGCCCTTTGGAGCCAGTCCACTGGCACACGCTCAGCCAGCAATGAACATGCTCTTAGATCTCTTTGTTCCAGTCCTTCCTAAATTTCTGCAAACGGCTCCTTGGCAGCCACGGGGCCTGTGTTCTTGCAGAGGCTGATGGGCTGCACGCAGCACACCTTCTCAGCAATCTCAGATAAGGAGCTTGCCCCCCTCTGGGCCTGTTTCCTTATCTAAAAAGTGAAAAGAGCTCCATGCTCCGCCCAGGCCTGAAATCCTATGAACTCCAGAGTGAATGCTCAGTGACTGGTCACCTCTGTTCTGTGTAAGTAGATTTTGTATCTGGTGGGTTAGAATGAAGACAAGGTCATTGTCCCAGCTTATCAAGGGGGAGCAACTTTTAGTTGCTCTTCAGATGAGACCATCATTAAGAATAGTGTGTCCTTCACTCACCAAAATTACTCCTTTCAACATTCACACACCCATGGAGATACACCACCCTCACCCACAGCCCCTTTATATATGTCATCTCACTTAACCATCACAGCCACCTTGGGAGGTAGATGCTGCTACTGTCCCCCCAGTTTTGAGATGAGGACACAGATCCCAAAGTTAACTAGCTGGCCCAAGAGCACACAGTGAGTAAGTGATAGAGCTGGGATTTGAACCCAGATCTGGGTACATGAATACGAGTAACCAGTGTTGATTCCACCAAGAGAAATGGCATTTGGCCTTCAAGGCTCTTTGTTACCAAGCAGTGCTGATTATTCACAGTTCTCAGGGAACTCTCTGTGCTCAGAAACCTTCTCTTCCCCAGTAGAAAAGCAAATGGTAAGTCAAGAGCATCAATCCAATGGGAGCATTTGACTAAACACAGATGAGAGGAAGTAGAGAACAGTCTCTAAGTTCTGCCACTATGTATATGGGAGTGAGTCCCGCAGCCTGCCTGGGATTGGTTAGATGACCTCTAAGACTACTCCAGTTTTTGGATTCTGTGTTCTCTCTTGAAGACCTTTTTATGACTTCCCAGCTGCTGGGGATTCCCCGCACCCCCTCCCCCCTGGGGGCAGGGCAGTGGAGGCAGCCTGTATGCCATTTAAAACCATTTCTCATTTTGTAAATAGGTCCCTTGCAGCTCTAAGAGTCTATGAAATTGTTTTGAAACGCCTAAGTGTGATTATGCATCCTGAAGCCAAATGTTATAACACCCCCCCCACCGTTGCTGCAGATTTAAAAAGTAAATATGCAATAAAAGCTTTTCAGCATGCTGTTGATATGACACAGTGTTTAATCACCGCTCAGCCTGGAGAGCGTCTCCTCTACTCCCTTCCCTCAACTTTTCTGAGCTGAAGACATTGGGTAAGCTACAAAGTGGTGATCTTCCTCCTGATTGTCACAGTCCCAAGAGGTAAAAAAATATCTCTCCTTTCATCTCTACCCACCACATTCTTTCTCTAAGCCTGTAATTGGATCTAAATGAAAAATAAACCCTTTGCAGGCTGAGGAAGCTGGCACTGGGGGGGGGGGGGGGGGAACACAGGAAGGAGAACACATTCTATCTCTAACCCAGATTAGCATAGCACACCCTACGATGCAGAGAGAAATAAGAACAAGACAGGCATATAGTCAAGAATATTGTTATTTGTATGGTGACAGATGGTTACTAGACTCATGGAGATTACGTTGTAAGTTACATAAATATCAAATCACTATGTTGTACATGTGAGACTTATATAGTGTGGTATGTCCACTATACTTTAAAAACAAACAAACTATAAAAACAAACAAAATAAAACAAAACAAGCTTTCTGCTAGGTGGTGGTCTTGGCTTTCAGTGAGGACGGGGGTCTCTGTGTACCCCATCTCACATCAGCCAGCTTGTGCTAAAAACACTCAAAATCATCTGACTTTCTGTAGGACAGTGGAACTCTTGCTTCTTTAGCCCTGAACTTTTTACTTTGACTGAATGTGGGCAGGAAGTTTAGATACACATATCCTGGTGTCACAACAAATTATAAAACAACAATGCACAGAATGTACTGTCCGTGAACATTCTGGTCTTAGCTGGATGGGTTTTCAGAGGTTCACTGGTGGTTCATGGAGTCCCACTGTGTACAGCAAGCTGTCTTGGAACAGAGATGAGCAAGAAAGGTTTGCCCTCAAGGAGTTGAGAAAGATGTGTGGAGAAATAAGAGCAGTGCATGCCTGACTCACTACTAGGTAGAAATTAATAGGTGTCTTAGCATGGTCTAAGGGTTAGGAGAATTCCATAGAAGGAGAGATGACTTGATTCTGCAAATAGTCTGGCAAATGCGAGGGGGCATGGTGCATTCCAGAGAGATGTCCTGATGAAGTCTGACTAGAGTACACATTCAGAAGGGTCCGCTGGACTGTGTGGGAGTCGGGGGAAGGTCAGCTGTGTAATGGTGCAGCTATAAATCAGATGTGTGAATGCTGCGCCTCTAAGTGGCTGGCTTCCATTTTATTTTGATGCTGACAAAGTTGCTTTCTTTTTTTCCCCCTCTCGTTCTACCCCACAGGTAATGACATGCCTAAGGAGGACTTCGCCCTACAAGACCAGATCCCCTGAAATCAGAACTTAAACATGACTGATCTGGAGCTTTTTGAAGCACCTCTCTATTTAATAGACAGGAGGCTGCCCCATTGATGCCTCTTTCCACAAAGTCAATTAGGTCTTTAAAACACCAAAACAAAACAAGACTGCTTTGGGAGATGAACCCACAACATATCATCACTGTCATTTCTGCTGTGAGGGTGGAGGGACTATCATCCCCATGTTGGAGACAAGGAAACGGGCTCAGAAAAGTGACCTGGTGGATATGGAGCCACTAAGAAGTGTCAGGGCCAGGGTTTCCATAAGCTTCCTTCACGCTGCTGCCTGTTGGAACCAACTCTCCGTGGCCCTGGGCCTCCGTTTCTATTGGCCTAGGCTAGCTTTCTGCTCCCTTCCAGCCTGTACCACGTCCCGTCCCGAGTGCACACAGGTAAGTAACCAGCGGGTGTTGCCGCCACAGGCACTGCTGCAGGCCCCTCCTGTGGTAATTCACCCATGACCTTCTGGGCGCCTGGCCAGCCCTTCTTGACAGGGAACCATGCAGATCTGAGGGACAGAAATTCGTTCCCCAGTGCTGGCACTTCTGTGACTGCCAACATCAGTAACTAAACAAACCGTATGTGTGTAACAACACAAGACACTAGATGACGGTAAAAGGGGGAAGATTCCTTGTATTACATACCCCGCCTCCCCTCCTCAGTCACAGGAGGGGGAAAGGAGACAGGGAGGTAGACCCCCCCCCCATAGACCATATGATTAGCATTTGAAAAAGATTTTTACCTTATTTAAATTTTAATTAGCATCACGAAAGAACTAAGATCCTTTGCAAATACTTCACACAATGGCTTTTAAGAGTAAAATTTTTCGGGTTGTGCCCATTGGCTCAAACGAATATTCCCAACTATGTTGTTTTCAGTGAAGTCTTGGAATTTAACGAGGTTCCTTCTTACTTCTAGGTAAGTCTCCGCGACACATGGGAGAGGGAAAAAGGGAAAAGAAAGAATCTGGGGAAGTACAGAGAGATCGCCGCTCACCTTCTGAACTCCTGCATTTAGGTCCTTGGCTACCTTTGCCATCTTCTGAGCCGGACTGACAGCGCCTGGCTTCTCAGGCGGAGGCGCGAGGGAGCGCAGTGGGGACAGCAGCGGCTGAATGGCCAGGTTCGCGGGCCTAGGGGGAGCTCTGCGCACAGCGGGTGCGCGGGGCCCTTTAATTGGAGCGTGGGACTCCCTCTAAAACCTCGCCAGCCAATCCGCGCAGCCGCTCGCACTTGGCCAGCCAATCCCAGCGCGCAGCTGCCCCTCCCTTCGGGCTGCGCTGGCCTGGCCGGAGGCTGCAGCAGAGCAAACGCGGCCCTGACGTCAGTGTGACCGCGGCCCCGGCCTGCCCGGGCGGCTCACATCTGTCCCTCGAGCGGCAGGAATCCGTCCCCACGCCCTTCTCCTTTAAAGGACAACCCGCAGAGGGGGGGGCGGGCCTCTGGGCCCTGCGATTCATTCAGGTCAAAAGGGAGAGTGATCAAACAGGAAGGCCGAGGTATTCAGTGAGCTGGGTCCCAAAATAAATGTTGAGCAGGGTGCCTCTTCCACCCTTTCCGCGTTGTCGTGTGTGTGTGTGTGTGTGTGTGTGTGTGTGTGCAGGTGTGCAGCAGCATGGACTTGCCTGCCTCACTTTCCCCAAACCTGGTCAAGTTCTCCAATCACCAGAGAGGAGGTGAGAGTCCAATGAGTTTATGATTTTTTAAGACTTAATGTTTGTAAAGTATTAATCTGCTTTTCATAGCCTGCTCCTCTCATAGTTTAAATGCTCCTGACTCAGTGAGAAAAAGAAGAGTATCCTGATTTTATAAATGCCAAGATGTGCATCTTCACACTGGGTCCTCTTTTCTTACTATGTACTTGCAGTCGTCTCAGGTGTTACTACCACGCTGCTGCTGCTGCTGGCCACCATGACCCTGATGGTGAGGATCATCACCGCTCCCACTTGGCAGATGAGACAGGGTCAGAGTAGGTGCCTGGTCTAAAGTTGACCTCTTCAGCGAGACTTGACCCTGAGAGAGTGAGAGTGAGAACTCACCTAGGGAGAAAGTGCGGACCTAGGAAATCCGTGCTGCGCCTCCAACATAACGCCTGTAAAGCGATGTTGGCCGGGTCTCCCCTCACTCTGCCATGTTGTCCGCATCCCTCTGTTGAGCCAGTACCAGGCCTGGGTTCCCAGAGGCGTTTTCCCTGCCTGGACGGAGGACGGAACACAAGCCCCTTTTCATCCTGGGGAGAAAACAGCAGTGTCCCCTGCTGCAAAGCAGGGCTCAAGGGCGCTAAAATAAAACGGGGTTTTAGAGTGGCCCAAGGGTGGTTTCAAAGTACAATATGTGGGGCGGACTTGGAGATGGGGGTGGGCAGGAAGGGGGTTCACATTTTAGGACTTTCTTATCGGAGGCATGTTTCTTCTTAAAGCCTCCTCCATTTGGTTCTCTTAACACATCATCTCTAGCAATTCCAAATCTTTACTAATGCTCCCAAATTGTGATTCCTTTTTTATATTCCCGAAAAGGGCTTTCTGTTTGTGACTCCCCTTTTCGGAGACAAGAGAAGGCCTTTTTTATTCATTCATGGATTTTTGCTTTAATTGATGTTCCTCTTGCTGGCTTGTAGCTATAGCCCCAACCGCAGCATGTGATAAACCCTCAGCACACATTTGCTGAATGAATGGAGGTTGGAGTCTGGCTCTTAATTAGCAGTGAGCAGGAAAGCTGGGGCTAGGGAGAGATGGCACAGTGCCATACTTGGTCTGGTTTGTCCAAATTCCTAAGGTGGGCTTCATGTTAAACCAGTATGTAAATAATTGGTGGCCAACAGTAGCCTGGCCTGGGAGAGGCTTCCACGTGACTAGCTCTTGAGTAGCATATCTTAGGAACAATAGCGCTGTCCTGGGATGTCATGCCTGAAGCCTTTTTATTTCAGAGGTCTAGGAACAGAAGCCAGGAGAATAACAAAGGCAGGCTTTATCCTTTGCAAACTAGGCAGAAGCCTTCTCAGTGAAGTCATTTCCCACTCCCTTCCCAACCACTCTTGCCCTATCTTGAGAAATCATTGTTCCATGGAATAATTGTAATTTTATTAACTTCAACACTGTTAGCCAAACACAAGTTTCCCTTCTCCTCTCTTTATTTTCCCCCTTGGTCTCAGTTTCCATTAATGAGGCAGATAGTGTGGCTGTTTCTTAGAATGTGAGAATCGAGCTCCTGCTGGGGGTGGCCCAATCACTCTTTTCTGGAAAAGAACCTTTTGTGGGCTGAATGGTGATTCCTGCTCCCTGCTAGAGCTTGCTCTCACCTCAGCTGAGGATGCTGACTTGGACACTTTATACCCCACTACTCTCAAGCCAAATGTTTTAGGGGACCTGAAACATTTACTGCTCTGGAAAATCGAGGTAATGTGTCCATCACACCTCAACCTCACTCCAGCTCTGAGGTCCTTTCTTTTCTTTGGAAGAGAATGGGGTATTTTTACCATGTTGGAACAGTAGAGAGAGCAGACTTCCCCCAGGTTCACTGCTTTGTGTTGCTGGGGCTTATTAGAAACTTCATTCATCTATCACGCAGTTTGGGGGCACCTGCCTTAAGCCCTGTGCTAGGTGCTGGGGACACCCAGGTAAATAAAGCAATCCCACCCCCCCCACCCCACCCTCCAAGAACGTCTTGGTCTAATAAATATCACTGGGGCTCTCTGATTTACAAAGCTATACCATACTTGAACTTCAAGACAGCTGTTCTGGGAGAAAACAGATTTGGGACCATCAAGGGCTATATTCAAGGTCAAATAGCCAGTAAGTGGCAGAATGAAATTTGAACTCAGGGCTTCTAACTCCAGACTGTCCTTTCAGTTACATAGCACTGCTTCCCATAGTGATGGTTGAAGACTGATTGCAGGGAGAAGGGTGAGCACTTGGAGTAAGGTGGTGGTGTCCTCATCATTGTCACTAGGTTTGTCCTAACGGGGATTTTGGACTCTGAGTCTGTTTGTTCATTTGTTCGTTCATTTGTTTGCTCATTCATTCAACAAACATTGAGTTGAGAACTACAGTGGATTAGGCCCTGAGCTGTGGATGAATACGACAGACAGTGAATAAGATTGGAAATGTACTTGCTCTCACATAGCTTCTATTCTAGTAAGGGAAGGCAGACATTAATTAAGCAGGTGAACAGATAATAAGGTAACTAAGGTTGGCAATGAATGCCTCAGAGGAAACAAATGGAGGTACTAATAGAGACCTGGTTGGTAACTAACAGCCCCTGGTTATCAGATGGTGAGATCAAGGACATGGGAACCCATAGATGAGTGTCCAGTCTGCTGTGTGTCTCAAGCACTTCACTGGGAGGGACAAGCAATTTGTCCAAAGTCACAAAGCTAGAAAGACTAAGTAAAACCTTGAACCCGGATCTTTTGGTTTTATGCCAGATACTTTAGGAAATCTCCAATAATCCTAGATCACAATATTGGTGCTTTTATAGTTACAGCGTGGCAAGCATGGCATAGTTGAATGATGGCTTCCCTTTGGTTATGACTTTTTAAAACATGTTCATTAAAAACACTTGACACATAAGCGTAATATAGATATAAATAATTCATGAATCACATAGTATATTTTAATGTGTACTAATTGATAGAAATAGACCATGAACCTCATAACATATATTATTTTTATTTTTTTATTAAATTTATTGGGGTGACACTGGTTAGTAAAATTACATAAGTTCCTGGTGTACATTTCTACAATACATTGTCTATGTGTTGCATTATGTGCTTACCACCCAAAGTCATTTTTTTTCTATCTCCATATATTTGAATCCCCCTGCCTCCTCCCCTATACCTCTTTCCCCCACCCCTCTGGTAACCATTAAGCTGTGGTCTGTGTCCATGAGGTTTTTTTCTATTTTGATTGTTCATTTATTCTGCTCTTTAGATTCCACACATAAGTGAGATCATATAGTATTTGTTTTTCTCAGTCTGACATATTTCGCTTAGCATGACATCTTCTAGTTCCAACCATGTTGTTGCAAAAGATACAATTTTATTCTTCCTTATGGCCGCGTAATACTCCATTGTGTAAATGTACCACAGCTTCTTTATCCAATTGTTTATTGATAGGCATTATGGAAACATATATTGGCTATTGTGAATAATGCTGCAATGAACAAAGGGGTGCATATACTTTTTTAAATTAATGCAGGAGTGGACTTGCTGGATCATAAAGTAATTTCATTTTTAATTTTTTGAGGAACCTCCATATTATTTTCCATAGTGGCTGCATCAATTTGCAATCCCACCAACAGTGTAGCAGGGTTCCCTTTTCTCCACATCCTTGTCAATGCTTGTTGTTGGTTGATTTATTGGTGATAACCATTCTGACATGAGTGAGGTGGTATCTCATTGCGGTTTTGATTTGCGTTTCTCTGATGATTAGTGATGTTGAGCATCTTTTTATATGTCTATTGGCCATCTCTATGTCCTCTTTGGAGAAATGTCTAGTCAGGTATTTTGCCCGTTTTTTAATTGTGTTGTTTTATTGGTGTCGCATAATGTATTTTAATTTGTACCATCTTGAGCCATCATTTGTACCATATATATGCAAATTGTTCACCACTTAGAATTTTTGCTGTTTTTCCTGCCATTCGTACAGTAACTTTAATTTTAGAATAACTATCTAATTTTCTCCAGATTTTTGGATGGTGTTCTAGATCAAGAAAGGCTTTGACTTTAAGGCCAAAATATCTGGATAAAAACAAAACATGACTGTTGGCCCCAGGTATTCTCCTGCCTCATAGCCTGTCTTTGACAGGGACAATGAAAGACACAAGGACATCTGTCCATTGCAAAGGAGCACTGGACCAGGAGTCCAGAGTCCTGCCTTTTGATCCTAGGTCTATTAAAGATGGTGTGGCTGGCCATCACCTGCTAGGCCACTTAACTCAGATTTATTATCATTTACTGGGGGCCAGTGACCTATTTGCTCCGAAGGTCAAATACACGTCCCACCTAATGGCACAATGGAACCTTCCCTCCTGGGCCAGGTGCATGAGGAAGTGCAAAGAGCCCAAGATTTAGACCCAGGAAACCTCTGTGTGTGTTTCAGTGCCATCAGGGGGGGAGCTCAGTGATTTGGGCAATATATTTAAGAGTCTCTGAAAAATGAGGATAATGCTCTTTATTCTTCCTGCCTTACAAAGTATACCCACATGTCCATCTTTTATAACAAGTTTGTCCAACCCGTGTCCCATGGACCGCATGCAGCTCAGGACGACTTGATTATAGAACAACACAAATTTGTAAACTTCCTTAAAATGTTATGAGATTTTTTTATGTGATTTTTTTTTTTAAAGCTCATCAGCTATTGTCAATGTTAGTATAATTTTTATGTGTGGCCCAGAGAAGCCAAAAGTTTGGACACCCCTGATCTATAACTATCTGCAGTGGGCAGAAGTCTTAAGGTGCCCCTCAGTGACCCAGGCTCTTGTATGAGCCCTCCCTGCGAGTATGGGTGGCACCTAAAACTTGCTTCTAACCAACAGAATGAGGCAAAGGTGGCGAGATTTCACTCCTGTGACTGTGTTGTGTCTATGGCAAAAGTGAAGGAATTTTGCACAAGTAATTAAAGTCCCTGATAGGTTAATCAAAAGAAAGGTCATCCTGAGAGGCAATGACTTACTCAGGTGAGCCCTGTAGAAGAGGATCGAGAAGTGAGAGGCAGGAGACATTTCTTTGTCAGTGCTGTGGGCCTTTAAGAAGTAAGCTGCTGTGAGTTCTACAATGGTAAGGAGATGGATTCTGCCCCAAACCACGTGAACTTAAAAGCGGACTCCGAGAGGCCCCCCGCTGATACCTGGATTCTAACCTTGTGAAACAGAGCAGAGGACCCCACTAAGCCATGTCAGAGCTCCTAAGGATGGAAAGAAACCATAGAAACTATCAGGTGATAAATGAGTATTGTTCTAGTTGCTAAGTTTGTGGTCCTTCGTTACACGGCATAGAAAACACCAGCATCCCCATCATTCTTGGGTCTGTTTTAAATGTCTATTTCTCTGCTACTTTTTTGGGAGTGAAGAAGTTTGGTGCCTATTTCAAAGAAATACTTCTGCTCCACCAAATTTCTTAAAGTTTCCTGGGCAATAAGTTACATGACTTGTGTGTCTCCTTTTTAAAGTACCGTTTGCTCTTTTTCCAGGAGAGGGTTCCAGTGATGGGCCCGGTGGATCGAACTGCAGCGCACATTGCGTTTCCATGGGTGTCACGTTAAATGCTACGCTCAGCCGGTTCGTCGTGCGCGTGAGCCTGTGGGTGTGTGGGAGCCAATCTCTATCACCTGGTTTCCTGCAGCAGCGTTGGAACAGTGCTGGTCTGGGTGGCAGGAAGGACGTGCCCAGGTGAAGTGAACACGCACCTGGTGTTTTCTACGTGCTGTCAGTACTTCAGGAGGCTAAGTTGTTTTAATCCTTAAACCAACCACACGTGTTAGACACCGTGATGCCTCCTCACAGGTGAGAAACTGAAGCTCTGCTGCTGGCCGGCAGGGTGAGGGCTTAGTGTGAAGGAAGGTGGAGAAGCAGGACACCGGCCTGTGGGGACATTCTGGGTGCCTCCCTTCAGGGCCACTCCTTTCCCCCACTCAGCTCCCTCCTGGAAGGCTCACCCGGGACTCCTTTTCTGTCTCCCCAGAGGCTTCGCCCGCAGGAGGCTCCAGCCAGAGAGCAGAGAGAGGCATGCAACCTCCCCCGCCCGCACACCGCCTTCCCCACATGGCCTGGGTTTGCAGGTGGTAGCACCTGTCCCTATAGCCCAGCTCCTGTCAGCAGGCACAGCTCTCTTCCTTGGCCCCTTCAGGCCTGGACTGGTCCCTGCTTCCCACTGTTGCTGGCCCAGGGTGCTTCCTCCTCCCTGATGGGTTTATTGAACCCGGATTTCTCCCTCACTACTAGCCCCTTGGTTGAACTCCCCCCGGTTTCCCGTTTGAGTGTTTCCATCAAGGAAACTGACCCACGCAGGAGCACTGGTGGGTTTTAGAGGCCACGCCAGTGCAGCCTTCACTAGGCTGCTGAGATGTAGACTGCCCTGAGCATGTCTTGTGTAGTCTTTTTGGCCATTGGCGTGTGAGTTCATGAAAGGTATTTAGGACTTGGTGATTAATTAGAACAGGAAAACCAGTTAGGGGTGCTGGGAGAGGCAAGACAGGAATTTGGGGACTTTCTGGGCAGCTCTGCCAGCTACACATGTCATGAGACTGACTGTAGAGTTCTCCTTTGGCCTCTGACAGGGACTGTAGGTGTGACTCCCGTGTGCCTACACGGCGCCCTCGTTTGTATACCCAGGGCTTGATGTGAGGAGTGAGCATGGGGCCGTATGCAGAAGCGTGGCCCAGGTCCTGATGGCTTTCGTCATGTAGTGTTCCCATGCCAGGGACCTGGTGTTGTGTCCCCAGGGATGAGGCTGGCATGTGACACGGGGGAACACGGAGCACTCTGCTGAGTGGGACCCTTCTCCTAAGCTCGTATCACTGTGACTTGCTGACCTGCATGGAGTTTGCAGCTGAGATGTAGCAAAACACGTGTGTTCTGTGTGCCCGCCGGGAGCGCCGTGTTGGCGTGACTCACTAAGGAGAAAGCCGACTGAATAGCAATGGGGCAGGGCTGCGGCTCCCCATTCCTAGTCTGAGAATGACATTGACCTTTGGGGGTGCAGAGCAGTGGGAGGGGTGGACTAGCTTGGAGGGGGCTAGCGGGGTGGTGGGACTTCCCAGCTTTCAGAGACCTGCCCAGGATAATGGGTACCAAGTGCTGTTTCTGAGCTATGGTCAGCATGGCTTTGCGGGGCTTTGTCCACTGAACTTTTTCTCTGTATCCTCCCAACACCTTTCTGAGCAGGTGGTCTTATACCTACTTTACAGAAGAGCAAACAGCCCTGGAGACATGAAGTAATTTTCTGAAGGTCACATAGCTGGTCATAGAGCCTGAGTTTGGACCCACCTGTACTAGATTCCAAAGTTGGTAGTGATAACTATAGAACAACAACTAAAACACCAGCCACCATTTCTTGGTGTGTCCACTGTGTGCTGTGCTATGCTAATCGCATGTAATCCCTATACTATAGGCTCTGGATCCTAGCATGGAAGGATGAAAACATCTCATTCCCCCTGCCACACACACACTCTTAACCTCTGTGGTCTAATTGTAGGTAACCCTCAACAACTTAATTATGGGGTTTATTTAGAATAAAATTCAAGTTTAGACTAAGATTCTACTCATAGATAATGAGTAATATCAGACCTGCTCAACCAATGGAAGCAATAACACCAACCTCATAGGACTGCTATGCAGATTAAATGTGCTAATGTATAGAAAGCATGCAGTTTAGTGCCTGGTGTGGAAAAGGTATTTGCTACCTTGCAGCTGTGTGATTACTATTTGTTAATTGCCACAGAGGTAGCCACCATTTTTGGTTTTCTTAGAAAATCTTGCCAGTGACCTTCAAGTTTTTTGTTTTTTAAAAATATTTATTGTTTTTGACAGAGACAAAGAGAGACAGAGGGAGAAGAGGGGAGGACCCAGAGCAGTCTCCATAGCTGTATTTCATCAGTTTTTGATATAGTTTCATTCCACACAGGTGGGCGGGGGCTGTGCAGAGCAGTACCAGGTTGGAAGCCTCCCACATGGGAAGCACACCCCAGTTCAGCATATGGGTCCACATGGGCTGGGGCCAGGACTCGATCCTTGGACCCTGGTGCTGCAAGGCGAGTGACCACTCAATCCGCTGAGCCAGGGGTCCACAAACTACGGCCCACGGGCCACATGCGGCCTGCTGAAAACATTTATCCGGCCCGCTGGGTGTTTTTGCCAACTCTACTTGTCCTGCTTAGCAGCCAACTCGTCCCGGGCCCGCAGTGTGCATGTGTGGGCATGCTGAGGGACAGTGAACTGGCCCCTGTTTAAAAAGTTTGAGGACGCCTGCGAGCCATCCTGGTATCCCCCAACCTTTACGGTTTTGATCAGCCTGGATTTGGGGAGTTTTATTCCTCCCTTACACCAGGAAGATGCCATTAAATAAGTATTTCACTTATTTTATTACAATCACAGATTCATAGGAGGAGGACAGGATACTGTTTCAGTGGCCACTTGAAGTATGTTAGTTCAAGGCAGGCTATCATTTAAAAACCATTTGCATCTTCCATGGCTAACCCTGTATGTCCCAAGAGGCCCTCTGGGAATGCGGTAGAAAGTCCAGACATCCATGGGCAGAACTCCAGAGCTTCTGAAAGATGAGTGTGTGGCTGATGAACAAGGTATGAAGACACCAAATCCCCCTGACAAAGTCCAGCAATGCCTTGCCACTGACCAGCCTTTCTGGAAAGACTGGATGAGCTCACCCAGCAAAAGGGGTGGGTGGGAGATTTCAGGAAAGATTCTTAATGATCAGAAAGTAGCCAGTGAAACCCCTGGGCTTCCCGTTGATTCCCCGAGTTGTTCTCCTAGCCCAACATGCATGGTTTGGCCATGATGTCATCTGACATGGATAGAGACGCTGAGGCCAGAGGCTGTCAAGCAGATCCTGGAGTATGATGGAAGGTGGGAAGATGGTGCAATTTGAGGGCCATGTGCGTGTGGAGTGAGTAACATTTTCCAGCAGGGTATTATTACCTATCCCATCATTGATAGGGTAGGGGGAAAGATTTGAACTCTAGGATATTAAAAAACAGTTATTATATATTACCCCCCTCCCCAAGTTAAACCCTGTATTTAGTGGTTTCATCTTTTGTCATGTTAGGAAAATATTTTCATATCATCCCATTGAATTTAGATGACCTATTCAATCATTCATTCATGAATTCAGTCAGTCACTCAGTTGGTCATCCAATCATTTAGTCTATGGTTCAGTCAGTCATTCAGTGTTATTCCATTGGTGCCTTGGTTATTCAGTTATTTTGTCATTCAACAAATAACTATCACACATCTCTTTCTGCACCATGAGCTCTGCTGGGTGTCATGCATGCAGCAGTGAGAAAAGATTCACATTGTCTACTCTCCTGGGGAAGACAGATCTTAAGCAAGATCTTAAACAAGAAAAAGTGATGGACGGGCAGCATTAGGATAGGAAAAGAGTGGGCTCCGAGGTGAAATTTTAGTTTGGCTGGAGGTTACAGTTTTTTATTACATAAAACATTAGACTCCAGTGACTTAACTTCTGGGGTATCTAAATAAATAACTCCAAGTACTGCTCTATTAGAAAGGATAAGAGCTAACATTTGTGGAGCTCTTGCCATGTAGCTGGGCCCTGAGCCAAGCTCTTAGCAAATATAGTCATACTTAATCCTCTCAGTAATCCTCAGTTAGGAACTCAAAGCATCCCCATTTCACAGATGAGGAAGCTGAGGCTCCAAGAGGATAAGCCACTTGTCTGTAGCCATATAGAGTGAAGTGGCAGAGCCAGGAGAGCCAGACCCTACCCAGCCTGTCTGATCCCAGAGTCCATGGTAATGACCGTGAATGTGTTTCCCCACTACGTGCCCAGGAACTAGAAAACCTGTAACAAAAGGTACTGAGAAGTCAGGGCACAGAGGGCCTCTGGACCTTCTGAGTGAAACCCCAAAGAGTCAAGAGCTCTGCAGTGATGCTCACGGCCCAACGGAACAAGAACAGGAACTTGGGGTGACCAGGTCAGAGAGCATTTTGGGGTGAGCTATCTTCCTACATCCCAGAAGGCACTAGAAAGCTTTGCGAGAAGTTATTTGTAACAGTAGAAAGACCTTAGGCAATCCAACTGAGAACTGAATCAATCTTGTGCTCGCATGTGCATTTTAAATGTAGCAAGAATAATAGAAATGGAATTCGAAAGCCTGCTGTCCACATGACATCTTTATTTGGTTGTAAAGCAATCCATTACACACACTCTCTTTCCTTTCCAGTGATCAGAAAAATAAAATGAGTCAGCCATTCTTGCAAAAATAGATCCTATATTTCGAAAGAAAATAGTTATCTTAGAGAACACAGCCTTCCTTCTATTTTTTCTTTTCTTATGTCCCCTCCTCCAACTCAGTGATGTATATCTCTTGTCCAGATGTTAGATTATGTTGAGCTAATTTGGAAATCTTCATGCTTAATTTAGCAATGATTCATCCACAAACTGAGTAGTACCTAAATTTGGCCCAGGATAGGGATTGTTGCTAGGGGTGGCGGTGATTCAGGCTTGCCAGTGAGTGATCCATCTTCAATTGCTCGAGATGTCACTGAATTGCTACGATGATTCAGCTTGAGCCCGTACAACTGTGAATACCATGGGCGCTCCCTCAGCAGCTTCTCTTGGTGCCCGCACGTGGTCTGAGATGATTCTATGCTCACGGGCTCTGCTGAGCTCGTGCCGCATGGCCTCAAGGAAGGCACGTGTGAGTCATGTTTCCATGTGTCTCCTGGTCCGCTCTATTCTGTGTTCTGCAGTCCCTACAGGGTTAGCTCACACATCTCCTTTGTCACAGGCATTCTTTCACCCAATATCTCATTATTGTTAAAGATGATTCCTTTCTTTGCAGATTCAAGAGCAGTGAGCCTCAGAATCTAACTAATCTGTCTAGACCCCTATAACTGCAGTGGTATTGCCTGTTCTTGGCAACAACTAGTCCTACTTACTCTACCGGTGCAATACTGCAGTTATCACTACCACCATCATCACCGTTGCCATTGCCACCACTTCTCTTACCACTAGCAGGCAAGATTTTGGAAAACTCACAGTGTTACAGGCACTGGTTGAGTTCTTTACATAGGTGTATCTCGATTAATCTTTGCACCCATTACATGTGGTAGGCACTATTTGGATTTTGCTTGGGAAGAAACACTTAAGTTCAAATAAGTCATTTCACGTTTTACCGTTAGCAAATGGCAGAGGTGCTTCTAAATTAAGGTGACCAGACGTCCTGCTTTTGGCGGGACAGTCCTGATTTTTAACAAATTGTCCCGCGTCCCGCGGTGTTTTAAAAAAGTCCCGATTTTTGGAAAAAATGCACGACAAGCTAGGGAACGGCAGGAGACAGACCAAATTTTTAATCAAGAACCCCCCCCCCCCCGCCCCTTGCCGGTCAATGGTGTCCCGCTTTACCAATGTTAAAATCTGGTCACCTTATTCTAAATCCAACTTTGTTGACACTACGCTTTTGACCTCCATATCGATGTTTTCCACCTTCCTGATCTTTTCCACCACCTCACAGCACATCACCTCTGGGCTGTGATCTACATGATACTGGCTGCCTGGCACTTGCCACACTCACATCCGCAAGGCTGTCAGCGCAGACCCGTCGTTTTCAGGATGCGGTGCTTTAACCTAGTGATACCTTGACCACAATCTGTGTCATCTATCAAAGCAAATCCCAGGAAGAGAAACAGAAACCCTGCATTAGTATGGACTCAAAAGGACGGGTTTTAATCTCCCAGTTTCCCCTTGGTGGCAATGTCCAGGCAAGAGAGCCATTCTCCAAGTAGTTTCTCCTCTTCGCTACCTGACTTTTTCTCTCTGCTACACAATAATTCCATTTCTTCTGGGGAGAAGCTTAGTTCTTTCTAGGAATAGTCGGAGAGCCTCTATACGGTTTTGGGTGAAGTTTATTTCTCTAGGTTGAACAACTCTCACCTTTATCCAGGAGGCCTGGGTGGTGGGTTTGGAAATTGAAAATTATCCCATGGTTTCTAATTTTAAGGGACCTCCAGTGAAGGGTGACTCCTAGATCTGCCTTTAGACTCAGGCAAAAGTAACTGCTCCTGTCCTGGGGGCCTCACTCTGGCCTTCTGGTCACCCACCCCTTCCAGGCTAGACTTTGGTTCCCTGGATCCCAGAATTCCCTGCTTAGAAGGGCCTAATCCCACTTTTGGAGCAGAATGGGCTTCTTTCCTATGGCTGTCCTCCAAGGATGGACCTTGGCACAGTTACTCCCAGACCTTGGGGTGGGGGTGAGGGGAGAAGGGACCAAGAGGTGGCTGTCTATGGGGTGTGGATGAAGTTTGAGTATCTGCACTTATGTGAGAAAGACCCTTTGGAGGATGGGACGGAGCTAAGTGTGGGAAAAGAAGGTAGAGACAGACCAGAAGCCAGAGGGGAGTCCCAGAGTTCAGAGCTCAAACTTGACCTTCCAGGTTGTTTTAAAGACAGTTATCCTAGGAGGAGGCTAAGACATATTTTTATTTAGCAGGGTGTTAGCTTGATTTATAACATTTATATATTTAGACACACACACACTACACATCTCTACTTATATCCTTTTGTCCTGGGTCCCTCAAGTATTGGGGACAGGACTGTTAGCTACCATGAGGGCAGTCAGTCACCCCAGTTTACCTGGGACTAAGAGATTTCCTGGGATGCAGGGTTTAAAGTGCTAATGGGGAAAGACCCAGGCACCCTGAAACAAGGCAGGGAGATCACTGTCGACCACCCACTCTCTGTAGTATAGTGACTGCTATTGATTTGTATAGCTATATAGAACTTAGACTCCTTTCTGGGGCAAGAAAGAACTTCTCTACATTTTCATGATAATAGCACACTGGAAATTCCATTTAATGATAGACCTGCTCTCAGAGTCAGGAGATAATTAAAGGTCACTTGACCTTGGGCAGGCCTCCTGTCTGCAGAGCAGGATACAACCATTAGCAGTCGCCTTTGTAACATTGCCACCAGATCAATAAGGAACATTCATTGACCACAAGAAGAAGCATCGTTGAAGTTACTGCTGGAAGTCAAAACAGCCTTCTCTACCTGGGACTGTCTTGTTTCTCCAAGAACCAAGGAGGCTGGGGATGGTTCCATGGGACATTTTCCTGTCAAGATCCAGTTTCAGCTTGGCCACTAAAGGAACCCCTTTCCAGAGAGCTTACAGGCAACTAAGATCTGTGGACATTTTGAGGTACTTGGCAACTGCAAAAAGAGCGGGTAAAAGCATCTTTAGCCAAACAACATTCTAGGCAAAATTGCGAAACAGGTGAAGTTAGTTTCTATCCATGCTACTGCTGTACTTTTCCCACCATCTTGTCTCCTGAGTTTGTGGGAATGTGACATTCATTCATTTAGCAAATGAGGTCAAGAGTACTAGCATTCCAAGCAAAGGCGCTGCCAGTGCAAAAGTCCTGTGGCAGGAACATACTTATTTGAAGATGTCAACGCAAACTAGAAAGGTGGGCTGCAGAGGAGGGAAGTGAGGTGAGGTGAGGTCTGAGAGGTGGGGAGGGGTCAGGCCATAGACTGATTTTGGACCTCTGGCTTCCAGAACTGTGAGACAATAGAAATTTACGGCTTTAATCTGCCATGTGTGTGGCACTTTGTTACAGCAGCCAAAGCATAGGATACAGGCTGGAGTATGATATGGTATGTGACCACTTTGAGAGCTGCACAGGGCAGAGATCAGATGGGGAGAGGAGTAGGAGCAGAGAGATCAGCTGGGAAGTTCTTGGCAGGCATGCAAATGAGGCATGATGCTTCTGTGGAGGTGGAGAGAAGTAGAACATTCAGGGTTTTCTTTGGAGGTTAAGACTTGCCAACAGATGGACTCTAAATCAACTGACGGCATTTTCTGTGCGTTCGCAAAGAGAATGTTTGTGACGCACCTGAGTGGGGAAGGTATCTGAAAGATGTAGTGTGAATGCCACCAAACTGACATCCTGAGGACATTTCAAAGGTTTCCTGGACGAGCTCTCAAAATTCCGCATGCATGCAATTTACCTGGGTAGCTTGATATGTTGAGCAGGTCTGAGAAGCATCGCTCCAGGGATTCTGATCCGAGGCCACACTTGAGCTTGAATGATCCTGCTTCAGCAGGTCTGGGTGGGACCCGAGACTGTGCCCTTGTGAGGAGCGCCCTGGAGGTGCTGACCCTGCTGGGCTCTGGACGCCACTTGGAACAGGGAGCTTCACACAGCTTCAAGCCCTCGTGTGCCGGGGAGGAGGCTGACTGTAGTTCGGATGCAGCAGCACATGTGTCAGAACAAAGGTGGCCCAGGCTCTGGGCCAGGCCCTCCTGTTCGGTGGCCCAGCTGTGCTCTCGTGCTGCAGATCCATTTCCTCTCTAAACCAGGGACACTCTGCATTCTCTCCCGCTGAGCTCACGAATGCCGCCCTGCCAAACCCACCAGGGGCCAGCTTCCCAGACTGGGTTACGAGGCTGAGGCTGGCCAGGCTTGTTTCTTCCGGGAGCGCTGTAGGCCAGATGACTTCCTCAGCCCCGCTGTGTCTGTCTTGCTTGGGGCCCCACAAGGGTTGGCACACTACACTCAGCACACTTTCTAACACACAGTCTTGGCCATGCTCTAGTCCCACTTCAAACCCTGCCCTGGCCCCGGGCAAGCTCACTGGCCTACCCACAATGCTCTCTTCCATCGCCAGCCTTCACAATCTACAGTCCACCCACCTGGAACCTCCATCAGTTGCCTGTTTCATATGCTTGCTCTCTCTTCTCCCAGTCCTGAGGAGTCACGGTTTAACTCAGAAACCATCTTCAGATGGTGGGGAAGGATGCATGAGGAGCAGAGAGAGGGGGTGGGGTGGGGGGGGGGTAAGATTTGGGGTTTGAGGCAGTGCAAACGAGTGGTTAAGAGTGCAGCCTTCAGCATCAGTCTCAGCTTGGTCACACCTCAGCTGTGTGACCTTGGACAAGTCTCTGAGCCTCAGTTTTCTTATCTGTTAAACAGGAAACACAAATTCTTTCTCTTGGGCTGTCAAAGGGTTCCATGAGTGAATGTACTTAAGAGGCTTAATGCTTAATTTTGTGCCAGGCTCATAAGCATGCAGATCAGCAGTTCAGATTAGCTGTTGCTGCCTGGCACCTTCTTCCTTCCTAACCTTCCCTTCTTCTCCCTTCTCTCCTTGCCTTGGGGCCTTCAGAGAGGTACAATTCTTGGCATTTCCTTGAGGTGACATTACATAGGGGTGGGTGTATTGATTGTATTCCAGAGACTTTTTGATAATTGACCAATAGGAGTGGTTTAGGACAATCCACATAACTCCATTATCAGTAGCACTTTAAAAGGAAATGAATGGAAATGCTCATTATTCTGGCCGTTTGTCCAAAGTTGGAGCACACAGGAACCTTCAGGTTCAAACATTTCCCCTGTAAAGCTTTGTTTACCTTAGAGACCGGCATCAACGCAGTGAGGTTTCAATATCAGCAACATGGGAAGTTTTATAGTCCAGGGCAGCAGAAACCTTTTGTACATCTGTGTCCAGGGCCACAATTACCACCTTCCTTTCTAGACTTGGGGTATGGGGACATTTTCTGAAATGTCAGATGCCATCATTAAGACCTGACATTAGATTTTGGGTGTCGTTTTGTCTAGCATTGGAGGTGGGGCAGGGGGCACTTTTTGAATCTGTGCAGGTAAGGTCTGAAGGTAAGCATTTGCTGAGGCCCAGCCATCTCCACTGCCAGCCAGGTGAGACATATGTATCATTGGGTCACCTGCAGAAAAGAAATAGAGGCTTTGGCTAGGGTTCACTCATCCACATTCACCAACAGATGTTTCCCGAGTGCCTAAGAAGTGTCAGGCGCTGTTGCAGACCCCGGCAGTACAACAGTGAAGCACACACACAGAGATTCTTGTCTCTGTGGAGCTCACATTCCAGTTAGGCTACAGCTCTAAGCCCTAAAATATCTCCTTGCCCCAGCCGGGATTCAGAGGCAGAAAGGATCCTAAGTCCTAAGGTGCGGTGGGGGCAGGGGGAGACACCTTAAAGATCATCTAGTCTATTGGTTCGTTATCTTACCTGGGGTCACAGGCTTCTTGGAGGATGTTATAGGAGCCATGAACCCACACTGGAGTGATAACGAACGTCTGCCATCAGTTTCAGACAGTTTCGGTTTCATCCTCCCTTCTCCCCACCTTCCAGCTTCTGATCCGCTTCTACCATCTTAAGAACAATCCTCAACATCCTTGCTGAGAGGGGCTTACCACTAGGTGGGTCTTTGTTTTGAGATGAAACCCTTGTCACCTCTCCAGGCTGCCTTTACATCCCAGAGCTCTGTACCGTAGACCGCAGGCTCGACCGATTTCTTTCCCCAATCCTGTTCCTTAGTCCTGAGACTGGCATCTGGCACAAATATGTCTGGCCCCTCTTCAGTAGTGTTTTGATTTTTCTCTTGATGGTGCAGACAGGAGTGCCTACTCTTACCACCCACCCTCCTGGGTTTGGGGCAATTATGGGCTTAGCTACTGTCCTTTTTCCTTGAAAGGGAAAGACTCCAGTAACATTTCTTCTCCTAGTTTCTTCATAAAGATACTGGCCTAAGATAGGCCTCCTTAATCTCCTCCATCCTCTGTTTACCACCTTATCTGAAAATATGACTGGATTTGCAAATTAGCCAAAGAAAACAGAGACATGTTTTTAAGGCTGGCGACTTGCTTTTTGAGCCGGCCCATATTTATAAGGCTTAAAAATGACTTCTCTGTTCTTTGTGTTGTGTGGGAGGGAAAAGAAAACTCTCACCTACAGCCGGTGGGAGGGCAATGTCAACAGAGTGCCCCCCCTGCCCACCCTCCACCTCCTGCTGAAAGCCCCGTTTTTCCTCTAACCCAGAGTCCAGGCCAGGCGAAATCTTTTCAAAGGACAAGGCCAGAGACCCACCGATGAGTGTTCCTTCTGAAGGGAGGGTAGTGAGGACAGGTCAGAGCACTTTATGGAGATGACCGTTCACAAAAGGTGTGTACTAGAGATTGGAAACAGGCGGGTCTTCTTATCTACCAGACAAGAGCTGTGTGAGCTTTAAGTCAGGAGACCCACCTCGCATCGATTTGCAGAATTGGCTGGAGCTCCAAGACAGAGCAGGGAGCAACGAGAGGGCTTTTATTTCCTTTCATTTCCTCCAATCCGTTTTGGAGCCATGTACTCCTGTAGCAGCACCCAGAGCTGTCTGCTTCTGTGGAGGTGCCTCACAGCCGGGTGACTCCTGAACCCTCATGGAGTCCCTGCCAAGAAGGTGTCTTCGTTGGCATTGTCATTGGTCCTCAGCTTCAAAGAATTAAGTGAATAATGACTCTGGTTTCATGACACACACTAAAACATACATATTTTGATAATGCAGGAAACACTCATGCGCTGGACTTTGAGACAGAAGCGTAGATGTGGACACTGACTGACATCTAAGACTACGGCTCCCACCCCATCACAGGTCACCATTATCCTGAGCCCCGTGTCCACCACCCTCTGTGTTTTCTCTTTGTACGATTGTGTACATCTGTGGACATTCATAAATGTATTGGAGTACATTCTACTTTAGCTGTTTTAACTTCACATAAAAGAACATGTCCAGGATACGAGGGCCAAGTTGTCTTCCTACTGAGAAGTCTATGGACCCGGACTGAGAGGTCTGGTTTTTTTTTTTAATTATAAATTTTTTTTTTTAAGATTTATTTTATTGCTTTTTAATTATTTTATTTTATTTTATTTTATTTTTGACAGAATGAGAGAGAGAGATACAGAGACAGAGACAGAGAGAGAACTGAACTGTGGGAACTCCCCAGCTCAGCATATGGGTCCACCTGGGCCGGGGCCGGGATTCAATCCTCGGTCCTCGGAGCTTCTAAGTGAGTGCTTAACCCACTGAGCCATCCCAGCTTTCCCAAGGTCTGGTTCTTGCCCTGAGGTAACCCCACTGGGCTGAGGACATTGGATGGTCCCCTGTGTTTGGGCTTCAGTGTCCTTGTCTCCACAATGATAGCTTTTCTTCCAGCAAAGCTCTGTGGACCTATCTCCAATTTCTTTGATTCTTACTGCTTCTAAGTACCAGTGTGGCTGCTGCTTTGAGGAAGGGGGTCCTCTGCCATTCCTATTCCTCTTGTCCAGGCCACAATGGGACATGCTGGTCTTAGAAAATGGTCTAGACTAGCAGCTCTGAGGTTTTCCCTGCTTTGGGGTTTGGAGGGTCTTGAATAAACAAGGATGATACATCTTTCTTGTTCTTCCTGGATTATCATTTGCCATCTCCCTGTTTCCTGGAAGCCACTGATTAAACATAACAGCAGGGATGATTAAGGATACTCATCATGATGGCTTTTGTTTATCTTCTCCGTCTAACAAATCTTAAGCACATACAATGTGCCTGACACACTGGGCAGATAGTGTACTTGGGTGTCAGACAGACTTGAGTTCAATGCCTTTTACTAGTTGTGGGAATTGTGACCAAGTTCTTCCCCGTTTCTGCTTGTTTCCACGTTTTGGCTCTTACGAATAATGCTGCTATGAACATTGGTGAGTACTCTTTTTAAAACAGGAACATTAGGAGAGTAAAATGAGGAAAGATATGCCCCAGTAAATAATAAGAACTTAATAAATAGTCGTGGTGATGAAGGGGGATCTTAGCAAGAGTGGAAATGGCAGTGAGAAAGTGCCCGAAGCCCGCTAGAGGGCTGGACCACTGGAGGTCATCTACCTCTATGCACAAGTCACACAGATCGAGAGAAATGCATCTTCACTCAGAACGTTTAGTTTAGGGCTAGATGGGGAGATGGAGACTGATGTGAGTAGTAGTAAGCGTTTACACAGCACTTACCACGTGCCAAACCCTGTCCGAAGTGCTTTCAATACATAATTAACTCATTTAATGCTCACGAGGACTTGATGAGGTCGGTGGCAACTAGAAATCCCATTTTACAGGTGAAGAAACTGAGGTCCACTCATTCCAGGTCACAAACTAGTAAATGTTTCAGCCAAGGGTGGAATCCTGGTCTAGTGGCCCCACAGTGCCATTACCAAGTGAGTAAAGTCAAACGTCTGTCCTTAGAGAGTGTATGTGTCCTGGGACAGACAGACATTCCTGTGCACTGTGATTGAAATCATCTGGATGGAGTCACATTGAATGTTGATGATTTTTACATTGAGTAGGTCATACTTTGGAAATAAAAAGATCACCATACGTTAGATACCAAGCAAGGAAGTACGACAGGGGCAATGGAGTTGTAGGCCAGATTGGTGGGAGCCAACGTGAGGCAGTGCCTAATTCTAGAGGAGGTGGTGATGGAAGGTTTTGTGGGATGAGTGGGAGTGCTCTGGATGGAGAGGAGCAGACATTATTCCAAGAAGAAGGAACACTTGGGTAGAAGCAAGCGAGTTGCCCTCGCAGTATGAAAAGTGTTGGCCCAGGGTATGGGACAAGGCCGTGCTCTGGAATACATAGTGAATTTCCAGCCCAGCTTCATAGGATAGAGCGGTGGCTATTTGTGTGTTTCTCCTGGATTCTACTCATTACTATTATAGTAGTTCAGATTTTTTGGCAACCATTGATAAAGAACCAAACTCTGTGCGTGTCACAGTACAAGTCTGGCCATGCAGGGAAAGGGAGGTTACTCCTGCCCATTTGGTCACAGGGACTCAAATACTCAAGAATCACCTGTCTTGACTACCCTCAGGCAGGGACACCCACACAGTCTCCCTGCCCCTCCCCCCCTTGAGTGGCTCAGATTGACTGGGCTGGTCCTGAACCACTCCCTGTGCCCAGGTGATAAAATGTGCAAATCGGTGAGAGCTGGGCTCCTCGGGAGTCCTTGGCTCGGGAAGTAGAGCTCTCCTTTCCACCTCCCTGAACACAAATCGGAGAGCGTAGTATTTCTCCAGGAAGGTTAGGATGATGCCCCCAGAAGAGAGAACAGATGCTAGGCAGGCAAAACCTAACCAAACCAAACCAGACAGAAACAGCAGGCTTTAAAAATAAAACGTGGTTTGATTATGATATGAACTCAGGTAGGGAGCCCCCGGATTTGTTCACATGGAAACTGCTGATGTGTCTCTCTGAGCTCATGGAGATTTTGGATTAACTATGAGAAAACTGTTAGAACAAGATTCTCTGTTTCTTCTAGTTTATCTCTCTTATCTCCATTTTTTGGATATTTTCAGGCTTGGGGAAATGTGATCCTTTGGAACACAATTTTAATAATATTTCTCATCCAAGAAGTGACTTACTTTTATAGACACTCATTCAAGTCCACTGTGGTCATTGTTGTCATTTTTGGTGGTTCCAAAGGTGAGCCCCAAAGGCTGGGTCAGGGCTGCTGTGTGAGCGGGTGGAGATTATTCCTAAGGGATTTTTGAAATTTCTAGGTTGCCATAGACATAGACATTAGCGAGGCCATGTGTCTCTACTAAGCCTGTGTACCTGTTTCGATTTTGAGAAAGTTATGTTCTTTAGGGAGTTCTTTTCCTGACTGTTACCCACTTATCAAATGACATTTTGGGCCATATGGTTGACACACACCACCAAGGAATGGCACCTTATTATGGATTCAGACTCTGGAGTCGGACTTGTGTTCGAATGCTGGCTCTACTACTGGTTAGCTGTGTGATCTTAGGCAAGTTACTAACCTCTCTGGGTTTTGGTTTTTCATTGGTAAAACGAGACTGACAGTGGCGTTGAGAGCACCAGATGTGATAATGAGTGTAAAATTTAGCCCAGAGAGAGCGAGCAGACCCAGTCTTTGTCCTCAAGGAGTTAATAGGAAAATGACTATTAATAAAATGGATAAGCCCCCAGCGTGTGTGACAGCAAGAATGCAAAGGATGGCTTCTCCTTGTCTGGACCGCAGCCCTGGCTGTCCACTTAACGACTGAGGGCTCACTGCTCTTTTCTGTATAATGAGGATAGGACACTACCTCTCTGAGTTAGGAGGCAAATTAAGGCAGTTGATATAAAGCACTTGGCACAATGCCTGGCACAAAGCAAGTGCTTTGCCTGTAGTACTCTCTTGCCTCCCTTTCTTTCTGAGAAGCTGGGACCAGTCTGCATCCCTGCGCTCTGGGGGGTGGGGTTGGGGTGGGATTGGGGGGAGGGGCCTTGGGGGGGATGCTGATGATGGTAAGGCACGAACCAGCCAAATTCACTGGGATTGAGAAGAGAGGGTGTTTCACAGTGTATCTTAAACACCATGATTTAGGTCCTGAACGCTGCCAAATCCCCACCTTTGGGTGCCCAGAGAGTGCTCATTCGGTGATTTCCCCTTTGAACAGGATGTGACTTGGTGGGATGTTGCCTCTGCTATGCTCATAGCAAGTGTCATTTGCCACACAGGGAAGCCACACGCCATGACCATGACCAGCGGTGACCTCAGCTGTCCTTCGAGGCCGGGGTTGTGCCGTGGTGGCTAGCAGGCCACATGTGCTTCCTCTCTTGTCGTCTGAGTTACTGGGTGGCTCTGACCTGAAGCTTGGGTGGCATTGTCCTGCTGTGACCCCACCCAAGAGCGCCCTTCAGCAACATTTAACTGCCGTGTGGGAATCTGGGTGGGAGCGCTTGGCTCCCAGAGTGAATAACTCACTCAACACAAACAGCCCTCAGCCACCTCCCACCAAGGGGGCTGCTGCAGCCCCGGGCTGGCTGTCTATGAGGTGGTGACAGGGTGGTGTGGCCAGAAGTGTGAGGAAACGAAGGTGGGCTTGCCTGGAGCTGAGACACTTGCAGAGCCCCTTTGGGGGCCGTCAGCAGTGGGAGATAGTGAGGATACAATGTGACCCTGGGCACAGGTCACTTTTTTCTCATCCTAGTCTGTTGTCCATTTTCTATTCAAACTCATTCTTGTCTCTCCTTTCTGTTTTGTTTCCCACTCTGTCCTCTGACTGTCTGACTCACTAGTGTCTTGCTGGGCAGTCTGGCTCCTAGTTGGTTTGAGAGAAGTAGAGAGCTCTCATGCCCTAAACTGATCCCCCTTCAAATATATTTCTCATCGTCTCCTTGCAAGTGAACTGAATTTTCTCTCTGCCACGAGACCCTGGGATTTCAGGAGGCTCATGCCATGAGGAAATAGACCACCCAGGAGACTAGCACCCAGATCCACAGATGCCCAGTGTCCTGGTCAGCTATTGCTGGGCAACAAAGCAACCCAGGATCTTGTGGCATACAAGGTTGCTTATAGGTCTGTGCATTGGCTTTGGTGGTTGGGTTGGCTCTGTTGCACATGTGTACATTCAGGGTCCAGGCCGAAGGGGAGGTGAGTTCCTGGGGGACCTCATTTTATGGGAGTGACACAGGTGTTAGAGGGTAAGCTCAATTGTACAAGCACATCTCAAACCCCATTGGCCAAAGCAAGGCACATGACCAAACCCAAAGAAAAGGGGGTCCTACAGTTTGCCTTTTGTGGAGGAACTGCATGGCTTCATGGCAAAGGGCACCAGTTACAACGAGAGGTGAAAAATTGGGGATAACCATGAACACTTGAGTATGAATTAGGTGGCTTAAACCAGGGAGAGAGTAGGGATGAGAAGACCTGGCAGGTAGAATTTGTACAGCTCCATGAGGGGCTGTCCGGAAAGTAGCCAGCCATGCACTGTGAAAAGTAGAGGCATTAGGGCTGGTCTGTTTCCAGACAGCCCTTGTATAGATAAAGCCCAGTTATTCGCTAGATGGAGCAGAGATTCAGACACCTCAAAGACAATGGGAGGGTCCCGGGCACCCAAAAGCAGTGGTTCTCGGATTTCAACATGCATCAGAACCCCTGGGAAGGCTTAACACAGATGGCTGGGCCCCACCCCCAGAGAGTCTGAGGCAATAGGTCTGAGGTGGGGCCCGAGCATTTGTATTTTCAACAAATTTCTAAGTAGTGCTGACGCAGTTCCTGCAGGAACTACGCTTTGAGGACCACCTCTCAAGGGACCTGGTTATTACTGAAGGCAAGCTGATCGTCATTAGTGACGGCCTAAGCTTGGTCTATCCTCTGATTCCATGCTGATCCTGTTTCACCTTTTGTCCCTCAATCCCATTCATCTGCTCGTGATTCTGCAGCCCCGTTTTCTTTCCAGAGAGCCCCTGTGCCCTTCTCTTGCTCCCTAGCACATTGTCGTGTGCTCCCCTTCTCCCTGCTCCTAGGTGATTGGACCCAGAGTGTGTGGGGTGCGCCTGGCAGACCCTCCGTCAAAGTCAGGCTGCTGAACCCTAATCTCCAGGAGGAAGGCTCGCCCTGTGAGGTGAAGATACCGTCCTAGTGAGTAGTGGGTCCCTGGGCTCTGTTGTTTTTCTCATCTGTGCTGCATCTTTGTACTTTCACTCCCAAGATGTGTTTGGTGCCTGGTGGCAGCCACCCCGAGGCACTGACTTTAATGACTTGCGAGGGATGAAGACATTTCCCGTGGGACCGTAATGAGTGTGTCAGGAGTTCGGGTAATGCTTGTTCAGGGGTCGGCCCGGTGCTGGTGCCGCCAGCATGTCACTCCCAGCGAGTTCAGGACCGGGGTGCCAGGGCCCGATAGCGCGTGCACCCTGCAGGCCCTCCCCCGGAGAGTCAGTGAGCTGAAGATGCTCATAGCTGGGCCCAGAGACCAGAGACGAAAGAGAGCGTAGCTACTGCCCAGGGGCCCAATGGGGATCCTTTCTTGCTAAGCCCCCCTACATATCGGGGGCCCATGTGGTGCACAACAGAATGTTGTCTTTCTTCCTTTCGTCACAGGCCCCGGGGTCTTAGTCTGCTGTGTTCTATTTTCAGTAGCTGCCACTGCCTCCACTATCCCCTGGGACTTCCTTCCCCCAGGCCTGGCTGGAGAGTAGAGCAAACCTCCCTGCCCCTCCTCCCTGCTATTCCAGAAGACAAATCCACTGGGACACTTTGCTTAATTGAATGCAGACTACCAGGGGACATCACAACCCTATTGGCCTTGGGTTAACACACTTTGTCTCTGAAACGGTAAATAAAAGCATCATGTTCTTCATCTTCCTGGTGGCAGGCCTCTAAATTCCAATTGCTTCTGACTCACCCTCAGGGCAGACGTCTTTGGGGAGGGGGCCTTTCTTTCTGCAAATGAACGCAACTGCAGTTTGCTCTGTATTTGTTTTCTGTGCCCTGTAACAGTTTACCACACATTCAGTGGCTTAAGACACCGTGACTGTGAATTACGTCACAGTTTCCTAGGGTTTGGAGTCCAGGCACAGCTTAGCTGGGCCCTCTGCCTGGGGTCTTACCAGCCAGCAGTCAGGGGGGGCAGGCAAGACTGTGGTTTCATCAGAGGCTCGAGGGTGGAACGAGCCTCTCTGCGCTCCGTCTGGTGTGGGCAGAGTCCCTCGGCTGGGGTCGTAGCACTGGGGTCTCTGGGTGTCATCTGGGGGCCACTCTCAGTATCTGATGTGGTTCCTTGCCCACGTGGCCCTCTCTCAATGTGGCAGCCAGCAACACAGAGAGAGCGGCTGCCTCCCTCCAGGCTGCTAAGGTGGAGCGGCACATAACATGGCCCAGTCACGCGACAGGAAGACCCCTCGCCTCGGCTACTCAGCTGGCTAGAGGCAGGTGCCAGGTCCTGCCTCACTTAAACGGAAGCCTGTCCAGCAGGAGGGCCTGTCTGTCCCCTTCCCCTTCCAATGTGCATGTGTAGTGCAGGCAGCACGGCAGGGACCTCTTTGCTTTCCTGAGGACTCCCAGCTGGCTGTCACTCAGCTCCGGAGACCTCTTTCCCTATTCTGAAATGACACCACAGGGCATTTTCACAGCCACCCTGCTATTCGGAGGAACTCCAAGACTGTCAGACCCTGAGGGGATGTCAGCGCCATTGTATAGTTCGTTTTTCACCACCGTTACTAGTTCGTTCAAGCACTGTTAAGTGAACACCTATGGGCTACTGGGCACTGTTTCAGGCACTGGAGAGAGATGTAAACTTGACCGAGTCCCTGCTCTTGTGCAGTTTATATTCTAGTTAGGGGAGAGAGACAGGCAAATGCGTAGGCAAGGGACAAGTGCTCTGAAGGAAATACAATATGGATAGAACATGCTAGAGGAGGACTTGAAATGGGGTGATCAATGAAGGTCTCTGCGGATGTGGAAAATATGGGATGTGTTTTTCCTATATTGCCATTTGGGAAAAATAAATGTAAGGTAGAGAATTGACAAGTGCAAAGGCCCTGTAGGCTGAAAGGGGCTTGGCCTGTTGGAGGAACTGAAGGAAAGCCCGTTGGCCGAAGCTGAGAGAACAGAGTGGGCTAGCTAGCTGGTGAGAGATGAGGTTGAGGATATTGGCTGAGGGCTCATCTCTTGGGTCTTACAGGCCGTGGCGAATAATTAGATTTGATTCTTGTGTGTTGGGAAGCCACAGGAGCTTCTGTAGAGATGTTCTGTAATGGAGTTTATACTTTGAGTCTCACTGTTTGCTTCATGGAAAACAGAGTTTAGAGCCTCAGGCGTGGAAGCCAGGAGGCCCTTCTAAAGTCACCACCAGTTTTCCAGGCAGCGATGCCATCAGCCAAGCCTAAGGGCACGACCTGGGGAGAAGTGATTGGATCTGGAATATATTTAGACTTGCCTCACTTCCCAAGTGGGTAAGTCCAACACTGTCTACTTGTTCATTGGGTAAGGAAATAAAGCAATCAAGAAGTACAAATTCATAGTCACTAAATAGTCACAGGGATATAAAGTGCAGCATAGGGCATACAGTAAATAAAAATGTAATAACTATAAAAGATACTAAGATAAAATATCTATTTCAAAAAAATCAATCCTCAAATCAAACACGATCAGCCCCTTTGGTTTTGCGAATGCTTGAAAATTTCTGACAAATGTGAGGTGATGCAGCTCTGCCCACGCAGCACCTCAGGCAGCGTGAGGCTGCTGTTCCAAAGGGGAGGCTTGTGAGAGAACGAGAACTTCGCTGACTGAGGAAGTCCACGTGCGAGGCCCTGTGCACACTGGCTTCCGCCCGCGCGGTGCGCTTATGGGGCATCCGTAAATTATTTCTCTGTGATTCAAGGACTGAAAAAGAAAAAACAACCACCCATGTTCTAAGCTAGTCTAAGTCAAACAGCAGAATGCACTCAGTCTTCACAGCAACCCTATGGTGAAGAGGTCGTTACTATCCTTATCCTGCAGGACATGCCACCAAGGCTTAGATAGGGTAGCTGCCCAAGGTCACACTGCCACCAGTGACAGACCCTCCCACTCGGTGCCTCGCCCGGGAGGCACTCAAGAGGAGCTAGGCATTGGTATTGCTTCTGCAATAGGACGAGAGCTACTTCTTAATATCCAGTCGCTTATCTAAGGTTCCACAGGTTTTCATAAAGTTCACCCCAAATTGTCCTACTTCTAAAGGAACTAAAAATGATTTCATCTTTTCCACTGATGTGAGGATGAGAGCATGCGGGTCAAAGAAGTGCTCCCTTAGTTACTTAGATGAGAGCTGAGGATTTCACTCTTATATAGACTGGAAGGAAGGATTAGGATGGAGAGAAGGCATGGGTGTTTACTGAGCATGTACTATGTGTTAGGTGCTTCAGGTACATCATTTAGTCATCCCAGAGGTGGAAAGAAGTGTCCTTACCCTGCGCCCCATTCAATAGGTGAAGGTACGAAGGCTCAGAGAAATTCAGTGACTTGCCCAATTTTATGTCACTGGTAAGAGACTGTGCTGAGATTTGAACCCACGAGCACAGGCAAAACTTTTCTTTTTTCTTTTTCACTGTATCATGCTGCTCATACTTGGGCCCCCCTGCCCTGTGAACTTCAACGAGGCTCTTTTCTAGAACTCAGGGTGGAACTCTGTGACATAAACCACCTTAGCAATCACAGAGCATCTCTGGAAGCTGGCCCTGCCCCCCTGCCTCTGACCACCATCAGTAACAGCAATGGCACAGCCGATGTCACAGTCAGTGGCCTCTGGGACTTTATATGCAATCACTCAGGCCATGCCCTGGAATGCCCAACGCCCTCGCGTTGTTGAGGGACAGTATCAGCCAGTGCTCCATTGCTGGTCCCCATCTGCACATGTTCCAAGAGATGGACAGCCCATCTGAGCTCATGACCAGCTGAACCTCGAGCCTGCAAAGACCCAGCCCTACATGTCAGTCCTCACATTCACCTCACTGGCCATCGGTCCAGAGCCTGGGGCCGGAGCAATCCTGAGTTGAGCTTATCTGCATGGCCAGGAGGCCTGAGTGGACGAGGTTACATGTGAAAGGACCTTTGGGAAACCCTGAAAAGATGTGACTGTGGCTTTTGGGCTTTTCTGACCCAACACGTGGGATGGGGAGAGCTGTCTTTTTCTTGCTTCATAAGGATAGGAAGTCGGTGTGTTTCCTAAGCATGCATGGCAAGGAGCTCTCAAATATCTAAATGGAAAGGGTCTTCATTTTATGTGCACATTGGTCCCTTCATCCACCAAATGTTATCTGAGCATTTCCCGGGTCTTAGAAATTGTTGGGTATCCAGGTTAAAAGATGAATTTGGAATACTTCTCACTAACATGAACCTTATGGTCTAGTTGCAGAGGCAGCTTTCTACAACAACCCTCTAAATACATCTAAAATTTCAACTGCAAAGTATTTTGAAATAGCAGTACATGGTCCAATGAAAGCACTTAGTTAAGGGGCCAGACCGAAACTATGGGGGTTCTGGAGGCTGCCCCAGGGAAGTGACATTTGAGTAGTGAGATGGCGAATGGTGGCAGGCAGCCAGCAGTAGCAGAGCGAACGCCAGGTAGACGGGACGGCATGTGCAAGACATGACAGTGGGCAGTAACCTGCTCACTGAAGAGTGGAGAGGAGGCTGGAGTGGCTGGACCACTGAGCTTCAGAGAGAGGGCGGGATAAGCTGACACTGGGGGGTGGGCAGGGACCAGGTTGTGGAGGGACTTGTCGCCAAGTTTAGGACATTGCTGGGTCTCCTGAGAACAATGAAGGCATTGAAGATTTCTAAGCACCGGGGTAATGTGATGCTATCCTTACAGCATCTGCGGATGACAGTACAGAGGGAGGAAAACGCGGGTGGCGTGTGGGGCTGGGGAGTTCAGACACATCATCTCAGCAGTCAGGGAGAGAGGCTGATCCAAGAAGTCGGTATTGCAGATGAGGAGAGAAATGGAGACGCTCCACTCCAGAGAGATGCAGGAAGTGCGCTGACGGAATGCACAATTGTTTTTTTTTTGGAGTGGAGGCATCTGGGGAAAGGAGAAGAGGCAACAGAGACAAATTCCAGATTCAGGGCTTATATGGACAGGTAGATGTTAATCTCAGTCATCCAAAAAGATAAAGTTTGTGGAGTCCATGGGTCAGCTTAAACTAAGTTAAGCTGAGGTAACAGACGAGCCCCAAAGCTGAGTGGCTTACAACATCAGAGGTTTATTTTTTGCTGTACGATCTGACCACAGGGGTGAGCTGCATTTCTGGTCCATGTCATCTTTGCTCTGGGACCCAGGGTGATGGAGCTGCTCACAGGGCAGGGGCAAGACGGAGTATACATCACGCTGGTTCTTGCAGCTTTGGAAGTGATGCCCATTGCTTACTTTTCACAGGACAAAACAAGTCACATAGTCATGCCTGGAAGTATGATCCTGCTACCAGGAAGAGCCCCCTAGGGTGGGCAACAAATATTTTGAAGAATAAAGAAATCTACAGAAGGGAAATTTAAAATTTTACTCCACCATCTGTAAACTATGGATGGTAACAGTGTTCACTTCATAGGATTGCGGAGATGATTGAGTGCATTACGGCATGAAAAGTGCTTCCAGCCTACACACAGTATGTTCTGTGGCTCAGAAAGGAAAAGGAATTTGCTTAGGATTTCTATTCACATAGGTACCCACTCCACCTAACTCGTAGGCATGTAGTAAAAATAAAATTCCACCTGACAGACATTTACTGGTACATTTATGCTGTCTGCCAGGCATAGTGTGGAGCTGAGGTTCAGATCGGGAGATGTCCCCTTTAAGGAAATTATGGTATAATAGGGCCAGGGTTGTGCCAACAGGTATGAAGCCCAGGGGTCATGTAACAGTGCTAAGTCAGAATAGTCAGCACTGGACTTATTTTTATTTTTTTTCCCCTTTGGCTGAGGAACTAGGCCTGAAATCCTCATGGTTTCTCAGAAGTAGTGATTCTTGACCTGGGGCTTGAAGCCTTAAATAAATTTAGTTCATCAGTGGTTAGGGTTCTCTTCAGCTGGAACACATCTTTTGCTTAAATAGCTCGTCAGATAGGCGGTGTTGGAAGGGCATTCCAGGAAGAGGGAACAGCATGTGCGTGCATGGAGTCGGAGCTGCTGGATATATTTGTAAACTCTACCCAGTGACTCGAGCATCGGCCCCCACCTCTGCCCAGCCTGGGGCTCACCAGGAATGCTGGGCCATCAGGGAACACCGAGTGATCTGGTTTCACGGGAGCCTGTTGGATAGCTTCCTGGCTCTTACGTGTCTCAGTGGACATTTGAGCTGAAGGTGGGTGAAGAGAAAGCGTTAGCTTCATTGGAGAAGAGTTTTTGCTGAGAGTGGAGAGATACACTTGACAGAAGTACTTTGTGGAAATATTTGAAAGGGAGTTCTTAAAGGATTTGGCCAAATGATGTACAATTTAATACCCTTCTTCGGTTTTCTCTCCATAGACCTCCAGTAGAATTCTCCTTTGCTCTCTGAATGCTATAGGGAGGGTATTTGAGTGTAAATGTATTTGTGTTTACGTGTGTGTAGGCAAGAGTGTGTTTTGGCAAGAGGTGTTATGTTAACTTTAATGACTTTAAGTCACTGGTGGGCTCGCCATGAAAGTGGGTATCTTTGGGTCTCAGATAAGCAGCTGAGTATTGTTAGCACGTCAAGTAAAACGTGGGCAGTGTTAGGACATGAGGATTCAGAAGCAGGCCGAACTAATTGTGAAAATGGCCTTGAGCATTGAGCTAAGAGCTAGGACGCGAGCCCTCAAAGTTAAAAGCTGTTTGGAAGTGTCCAGGCTTAGTGTCGTATGGGGGTCTGGAGAAAGAAGTACAGTCCCTCCGTAAAGATGGCTAAGGCGTCCTCACATGCCCCCGAGAGCCTGGCAGCACGAGTACATGATGGAGGAGAGAAAAAGGGGGAGGACTCCCTTCAGTTTCAAGATAAACAGTATTGCTTTAAAAAAGAAACCAAAACCTGCCATATCTCTATGTGGTGTTGCTATGGAAAGAACTGTTCTCATCGGATGTGAGAACAGGAAGTCACATAAAACAGAGAGAAATGGCCAGAATGCAGGCTTGAAATATCCCTGGGCTGCCTGAACTTAGCAGCATTTAAAAAAAGAAAAAAGAAAAAAAAAAGGACAGTTTCTTCATGTTTATATGACAGGAATGAGAAAAATGAAAGGTCTCAATGACCTATTCCTTCCATTTCCCAGTGAATGAGAAAACATGCCTCAAATCCATGGAATGGAGGAGATGGTCCAAATCAGGGACTGCTCGCTGAATGAAGAAGGGTCCCCAGACGGCACATCTGTGACCTCACACCCATCACCGCCTCCCCGTCCCAACCCCGCAACCATATTTGAATGAAGCAGCAGCCTCCTTGCCTTCCTGTGCACTGCAGTGATTTACTCAGTTGCGGGTGACTTTTTAAGGGGCACAGTTTGCTCTGCTGAGGTCTGACTGTAATGAGGACATACGGATCTTTCCAAGAAAAATACGTTTTAAAAAGAAGCATATTCATAATGTTGGAAAACAGAAAGCATAGTCAGAACTTGGAATGAGATGCTGGAGCCACTGTAGGTGTCTGAGAGGAAGATGGTGCCCGGCTGAGTGGTGAGGTTGTGGCCTGGGACAGGAATTCGCAGGGCCCTGGGACTGGGAGCTGAAGGCTCCTGCAGAATGCACCAGAAACCAGGGAAGCCAATAATATTTTGTTAGCATGTCTGGCTCCTCCCTCCATGGCCCTGTGGTCAGGATCTTAAAGTTGACATAGTTCCTGAGGCTGAGGAAGGGAAGGATTGGCAATTTTAGGCAGCAAAGGGCCAGGCCATTTGGTCTTGTGTTTTCTGAAGAATTTTTTGGGGAACAGACCTCTGCTTGAGAAGGGAATGTGAAGACACATCCATTTTCGAGAGGGCTGAGAGAGGCTCAGATCCCAAGCAAATGTTGCTTTCTGCTCGCTCTGTGTAGTTTCTCTTCGTAACCTCTTGATTGCTCACACTACTCCACATGGGTTAGAAGGGCCGAGTGCAGACTAGACACTGGATTGAAAGCAATCCTGTTTGGTGTGGGAACGCAGGGCATGGTTCTTTTCTCATGACTGGCAACATTTCTTCTAAGTTTTGCTGAAGACATGAGCCATATGGGTTTGCTTTCTGTAGACAGCTGTAGGTCAAGAAGAAGCAGTACTGAAGCCACTGAAACGCCTGGGTCATGTGGGAATGGCATCCGTTATAATTCGACAAGCATTTCTTGAGCACCTACTATGTTCAAGGCAAAATATAAGACAAGAATATAAAGAGAAACAGCATGTTTCCCTTGCTTGAAGAATTCACAGCCTTTCAGCACTCACCCATCCACAACTAGCCGTGATTAACACTGGAATTCTAAAACAGTGGTATGAGGCTCTGGGCTGGACATTTTCTAGGTAGTTGATCTCCTTTAGTCCCCCCAGAAATTCTGTTAGTTGAGGCTACTCTGATCTCCATTTTTCAGATGAGAAAACTGAGGTCCAGAAAAACTAAACATTTTTCTGAGCACCAAGAGCTGGTAAGCAGTGGAGTCAAGATTCAAAAGTGAGGCTGACTCACCCCATGCCAAGCCTGGCTAACCCTCGGGTCGTGGGCCACATGCGTCCTAGGATGGCTTTGAATGCAGCCCAACACAAATTCGCAACCTCTCTCTCTCTCTCTCTCTGTTTTTTAAAGATTTATTTTTATTGTTTTTGACAGAGAGAGAGAGACAGACAGACAGACAGACAGAGAGAGACAGGAGGGGGAGGGCCAGAGCAGTCTCCATAGTTGCATGTCATTAGTTTTCTACATAGTTTCATTCCACAGGTGGGTGCGGGGCTGTGATGGGCAGGAACTGGCCAGGGGCCTCCCACATGGGAAGCTCGCCCCAGTAAGATCCAAACTGGGGACACATCCCAGTTCAGCATATGGGTCTGTACTGGCCAGGGCCAGGATTTGATTCTTTGACCCCGGGGCTGCAAGACAAGTGCTAAACCCACTGAGCCATCCCAGCATCCCTGGTAAACTCTTTTAAAACACGATAATGTTTTGCAACTTTTTTTTGTTTAGCTCATCTGCTATCTTTAGTGTTAGTGTATTTGATGTGTGGCCCAAGACAATTCTTCTTCTCACGTGGCCCAGGGAAGCCACACGATTGGACACCCCTGGTCCGCTGTTTCTCTCATGCTCTACCCTTCACCTTCCTCAGTGAGATCAGAGGCAGGTAGGAGGATGGATGGAGGCCATTGGAGTGGCATTGACACTGTCACGGGCTGATGTGGGGGTGTGGCAAGCTAGAGTGGGAAGGTGACGCTGGCTTAGGCCCTGAAGAGTGAGTAGGGTTTCTTAGGTTGTCCCAGGGTATGAGAGTGGGGCAGGATGGGCGCTCTCAGTAGAGGAAACAGCCTGTGCAAGGGTTTGGAGGCAGCGAAGGAAACCGGAGTAAGGAGGCTGCTAGGGTAGTCCTTCTCTGGGTTAAGTATCAGGGGAAAGGGCCAGAGATAATTAGTTCATCTTCAACTAATATTTGTGTGCCAGTTGCTGGTAGAGGCGATAGCCATAAAGTGGTGACTAAGAAGGGGTCAGGGCTTTGCCCACATGGGGCCATCCTTGACCCAGAATGTGCATGAGTCTACAAACACACCAACAAGCCACATATATATGAGCTGGTGAGAACTCCTCTCATGCCATGAGCAGCAGAATGTGTGATTGGACCTCGCCAACAAGGTAACATTGAAGTGGAGCTCTTAAGACCAAGAGTGAGCCAGCCACACAGAGCTCACAGGGAGGGCCACTCCAGGTGGACAAACAAGGGCAAAGACCTTGCGGTGGGAAAATTGGGCCCCAAAATACGCCCCACCAAGCCTACATCGCCGTGTGTTCTTATGTTTGTCATGTGATCACCCTAAGACCTGTGATGTTTGATGCCTCCTACGGGCTTATGTAGGAGGGGCCGATCTTGGAAATCCTGAAATTAGTGCATTTATCTTCGGTTCCAAATGACATTCACGTGTTCAAACCCACCTCCTTTTCCAAATGCACAGGCATCTTGGACTGTAACTGAAGCTGTGCATTGTTAGAACGTGCCTGCTGTGTTGGTTCGGCTCTGGCCCCATCTCCACCCTTTTCCATCTGAACAAAACTGGCCGGTGACTAAACTGCCACATTTTAATCAAATGGCACTAATTCTGTTTCCCTCCTGCTTTTCACTGTGGCTATGAAAAACACAGCTTTGTTAATGATCTCCTGTGTTCTCTTTCTAAACCTGCAGGAAACGAGGTGTTTGCCTCTGCGATCATTTGAAGACTGCCAGTTTTCATTCCTTAAACATGAACTTCTTTCCCCGGCTACCCAGGCCAGTCTTCGTTTGGAACGATTCTGGGAAGTGCTTTTTCTTGGGCAGCAGGGAGAGGAGACGAACACTTTTGAAATGCACAGACTGGTCAACGGTTTCCTACCTTCCAAGGAAGAACCTGGTGGAAGATGTGAGGAAACAATGGAAAGTGCCAAAGGGAGCCAAGTCATGTCCTTTTTCCAGCCTCTCCTTTGCCTCCACGGTCCCTTCTGCTGGTCTTTCCCCTGCCCATGGTGTGGCCATGTGACCCGGAGCTGATCAATCAGCCCCCTTGTGGCCACACAGCCTGGATGAGGAGGGGCACATGACCAGGGACTTGCGCTGGGGCGTTGGGCAGAGCGCCCCCTTTCTCTTGGGTTGTTGTGCTGGGAGCACAGGGCCTGCAGCTGCTACCTTCTTGTGAAAACAGTTTAAGAGACCCACTGAGGCAGGTTCCTGACAAACCTGTTTGAATACCTGGATGCAGCCATGTCCAAAAGCCAGGACCAGCTTAGACCTCTCAATCACATGCACCGGTAAGTAGGACTGATTCTTCGCTGACATTCGTTCTGAATGGGCCGTCTGTTTCTTGAAATTCAAAGCGTTGCGTTGAATGCATGGCCACAGTTACTATGCTGCCCTTCCTCTTATAACCATTCTAAACTTGCTTGTTCCTTTATCGCATCCAGAAAACATTTATGCAGCTCCTACTGTATGCCAGGCATGTGGCCACTGCAGCAGACAATGAGCCATATCCATTTTCACCCACCCCCACCTTTCGTGGCTCACAGAGCCCCTACAAATGGACTTTTGCCCTTTTTCATAGAGCCGTGGGGCAGGCACTCCCCCATTCCCCACGGGGGATCCAGTCTGAGCAATTCTCTTTTTCTTTTATTTTAAACCACCCATTGGCCTAATCATAAGGGGCATGTGACTAATTTCTGGCCAATAAACTGTGAAGGGAAATCTGGGGGAGGGGTCACTTTGGGGAATAACCATAGGCAGGAAACCTCTCTTTTCTTCTGATGGATGCTATTTCTGTATGAGATACCAGGTGCTATAGCAAGACAATGGCAGAGCAAAAATGTGGGAGCGGGGGAAACCGGGTACGTGATGACGTCATTAGGCTGAGGCCTTAAGTGACTCTGGACCCTCTGAACTTCCTGAAGTGAGAAATAAGTTCCCTTATTGTCTGCGACTTTGGGTTGGGTTTTCTGTTGCTCACAGTTGAAGGGTTCCTAACGGACGCTCAGTTCATACCGATGCGTGGACTGGCTCAAGTGCGCCCCCTGGAGAGACAGCGCCGTCCGACCAGAGGGGTCCGTGCAGAGTGAGCACGCAGTGTTCTTTGGGTTCTTGTTGAGTGGATATTTGGGTGACTGGGCTCCAGGGGAATGACTGACTGGTGATAACCAGATGTCTTTGATAATAAGTAAGAAATGGGAAGTCAGTGTATTGATTTGCGTCTCAAACTGAACTCCTGCCTGGACATTCTCTTTCTAGACAAATCTTCATTGGATGTCCGTGATAACTAGAGTAGCTGGCTGGGTGAGCCTGGAGCTGGAGCCAGAACTAGGAGACTTAGTTCTTAGTTGCGGGATTGTAGTGGCTCAGGTCACCCAGCTCCCACCGACTGAGGCCGCTGTCTCTGCCATCCATCCACATGGTCTGAAATTCCCCATGCTTGCCTCGCTCCCTCTTGCCTCCGGGCCTTTGTTCGTGCTATTCTCTCTGCTCAGAACCCTGTTTCCTAGTCAGCCGTATTCACCTGGCTGACTTCTGTTGGTCCTTCATATAGCAGTCTAGAGTCACCTCCTCCAGGAAGCCTTCCTTGACTGTCCTCTTCCTTGCTGTATCGGGCTGCATGTCAAATTGCTATAGTTCCTTTGTGTTAACCTAAGCATTTTGTTTCTCCCACTGCATGTAATTGTGTATTGAGTTCCTGTCTCCCTTCAGCTTGTGAGCTTTCTGAGGGCAAGAACTGTGTCTGCCTTGCTTCCTGCCTGGTGCCGCCCGTTCCTAGGGACTGGCCTGCTATTCTGGGTGTGCAGTGCCTTCTTGGTGTGTAAAGAATGAATGCATGACTGGGAAGCCTCTTCCTCCCCGTCTGACTTTGGTGGCTGCTGGTGACCTTTCATGACTTTTATTCTCATGGGGCAGATGCTAAATGAAGTTTTTAGTCTTTCTATACTCCCTCAAATCCCTGGTTGTTTGCAGCTACTCCCAATCAGTGAGGGAGTTCTGGTCTGGATTCAAACAGGCTTGTGTATGAGACCTCCTTGGTCACTTGTGACCTTGGGAATTTTTCTTAATGCTTGGGAGCTTCAGTTTCACCATCTGTAAAATGTGCCTAATGGCAACAGTCTGTCTCATAAGGTTATGGTGAGAATTAAATGAAAAATATGCATATACAGTGCTTTAACATCAGGAGGGTCCAACCTTTTGGCTTCCCTGGGCTGCATTGGAAGAAGAACTGTCTTGGGCCACACGTAAAACACACTAACACTAATGATAGCTGATGGGCTTAAAAAAAATTGCAAGAAAATCTCATGTTTTGAATTTACAAGTTTGTGTTGTGCTGCATGTGAAGCCGTCCGGGGCCTCAGGTTGGACAAACTTGCTTTACACTGTGCCTGAAATACACTAAGCGCTCAGTTCATGTTCTCAGTTATTGTTATGAAGTTTTATGCCAGTCCTTTGGCCTGGGGCTGAAGAGGGGAGTAATCCTCCCAGCATTGCAGAGGGCTGACATTTTATAGCCTTTATCACAGAGGAAGAAAGAACTTGGGGTTTCTACCACCTACCTAGCATTTCCAATGACTACGTTTTTCCATAAATAGGTAAAAAAAAAACACACCAAAATGTAAGAATGTTTGAGTCTAGCCCAAGAATCTGTGTTATGTTCTTTAAAAAGGAAATGTCAACAGACTGTTGGGTGACAACCAGTCTCATGCCAATCTTTCAAACAAAGTAAAGAGGGCATTCCATGGCAAATATTTATAAAGAACCGTATCTGAGGCAAGTTAGTTCTCAGTTTCCTTCCAGTTCAGAGGACAAAGCGTTCAAGTCATTAGGTGTAGCAGGGCTTTTGGAAAGAGCATCGAGAAGCTGAAAGGACACAGCCACTCCCCCTGAAGCGCCGGGACGGAAGCGCTGGCCGGATGGGGGCGCCCTGGTCACAGGCAACACATCAGACCATCCCATCTTGCTACAGACGCCACCACATCCTTGCACAGGGGAACAGCTCCAACTCTCAGTTTTCCCACCTGTAAAATGGGCATAATGATAGGTAGCCATCTAACAAGAGAGATGGAAGGGTTGACCACGCAGGACACAGTCGGCACAGTGCCTGTCACAGATGTGTCACATGGGAGGTCATCAGTGTATGCTGGCCACCTGACGCCCTCCGCCTCCTCCCTCCTCTTCCTGATGACTACTTTTATTACTACTACTACTTCTGCTACCACAGCTTCTTCTATTACTGTACTGCTGCTTAGTAGACTACTAATTCTATTACCACTGCTATTACTACTTCTATTGCTAGGGCTAATGTTACTAGCATGATTTCTTCTATTAGGACTACTTCCTTTATCACTATTAATGCTACATCTTCTCTTCCTCTTCCTCCTTTTTCTCCTCCTCCTCCCACCACTGCCACGACTATTACTACTACTTCTATTTTAATTGCACCTGCTATTCCATTTCCACCAGCACGCATACTATTGGTACTTTTACTATGACTAGCACGGCTACTGCTGTATGCACTGATCATTTGTATCAGTCAGGTCATTTTGTAAGAGGGGAAATGTAGGCTAAGAGATGGGGAGGAACCTGCCCAGGGTGAGACTTTGCTGGGGACAGAGCTGGCCCTGGAGCCAGGTGTCCTAACTCATAGTGCTCCGTTCCTTTGGTCCCTGCACGCACTCACCCTGCTGGGCTGTGCGCTGCAATGGGGGCTCCCACAGCTAATTGGAGATCAGATTCAGGGAGCACTTCCTGGCTGTGTGAGTGTGGGCGAGTCCCCTCCCCCTTCTGTCTCCCTGTTCTCACCTGCAAAGTTGGGTCCTGTAGGGCCCTGGGGTTAAAGGAGTCAGTGTAGGTCAGAAGTGCTTCTACCAGGGCCTAGCTGGCTCCTAACCAATGGGAACTCACTTATTCTTGTCCCCAGCCCTCTGCCCATTTCAGTTCCCTCTTCAACTCTCTGTCCTCCCTGCAAAAGGAAGGCATGACCCAGCCACTGCCTGGACAGGTGTCAGACTGGAAGACCAGGGGATGCGCTTCCCGTGCTTGTTGGCATCAATGGCTGACGACTCCAGCCGTCTCTGTCCGTGTGCTTTTCCCTTCCTGCCACCTTCTTTTCCTTTCTCTCACTCTCCTTCTCTTCTCCTCACTGCCTTAGTCTCGCGCTTCTTGAGGGTATGGCCATGACCAGGGTGCTGGTTGGGGAGAGCATGTTTACTTTGAATAAGTGCTGTGGGGTCCTCCATGCCTGTAGGTCATCATAGGTCAAGAGCCCCTACACTGGGCCCTCCCTGGGTGTAAATCCTGGCTCTGACATCTACCTGCCATGTGACCTTGGGAAAGTGACTTCCCTTCTGTGAGCCTTTTTTCCCCCATCTGTTGTTGGGCTTAAAGAATCAAACAGATGCAGAGCCCTTAGTATAGCGCCTAGCACATTCTAAGTGCTAAGTCAGAGAAAGGCCCACGTTACACTGTGTGTGTGTGTGTGTGTGTGTGTGTGTGAGGGGGGGGAGGGGGAGGGGAGGGA
>PVKE010001255.1:56966-105712 GCA_004027555.1 Craseonycteris thonglongyai
CAGGATTAGAAAACTTTCCCTCAGTTCTTTTCCTCCTTTTCTCTGAAGCCAGACCAGAGAGGTGCAAAGAGCCTCAGGGTGTGGAGGGCAGCAGTGACCTTTGGGTTCAAGGCTCAGCTTGGTGACTAGCTTGGGGAGACCCTGGATACAGAAGGAAATGGAGCCCCAAGCAGTGGATTTGGAAGGGGCTTCGGAGGTTGTCATGTCCAAACATCTCACATCACAAAAGAAGAAACCGAATCCCAGGGAAGTTAATGACTTAAGACTGGTAACGACTCAAACCCGTGGCTGGGGACTGATGCTGGAGCCAGACGCCTGGCTCCGGGTCCTGCTCGTGTTCCTTACAGGCTGTGGGACTTTGGCTGGCTGTTCAGCCTCTCTCTACCTCGGTTCTCTAATCTATGACAATGACACCTAACTGGGTTGTGATGAGCATGAAATGAATTAGCATGTGTGAGCCTGGCACACGGGTTAGCGCCATGTAATTGTTAGCTGTTGCAGTTGCTATTGACTGTTACTTTTATCTCATGAAGCCCTCGCCGAATCCGTTCATTCTACTTGTTCAGCTTCTCTAAGCCGCCTACGATACACCATGTTGACACAGAGTGGGTTTTCCGGCAGCAGACCCTGAGAGGTTTATGGGTGCCCCATGAAATCTGTTGTGCGCCAAACCGATGAGAGATGGGGGCATGGGCAGTGGAATTGGACAGAGGGGGCGGCTCAACCAGGCCCCACAAAGCCCCCTCCCCCTGGGAGTCACTCCGGAGCCAGTGCTGCCTCTGAAGGTGTCCCATGCGGTGTAGAAATGGCCTGGACTTCATACCGCACCTCACTTCCTCACCAGCCACGCCCAGAAGGCCGTGACCTTGGGTGGAACAGCGTAGGGACTGCAGGGACATGTGGCTTTTGGCTTTTTAGGTGTACATTTTCTGTGGGTCACTCAAAAGATGGCTCCTTCTGCGCTGTTTGCCGAGACAGACTGTAGGACGGAGGGCACTGGAATTGGAGGAGATCTTGCTGGCCTTTTGTCGGCTCCATGATTTGCTGGTAGGGATTCTGAGGTCAGGGAGGGATGCGACCTGCCTAAGCAAGTCACTGAGCTGGAATTAGAACCCCGTGCAACTGAAGCACTACATTTTAAAATTGTGTTTAATTTATAGTAATTTAAATTTAAACAGTTACGTGTAGCCAATGGCTTCCTGATCTGACAGCTTAGAAGAATGCATCCTCTTCATTTGGCTGAGAACCCTGAACACCGTTAGCAGACAAGCAGCAGAAAAGGCAGAGATGCAAGAGCAGTTTGAACTTTTCTTCCCTCCCCGAGGCCAGTTTTCTGCCCCTATTCCAGGGCTCTCTTAATAGCCTTTGTTTGATTTCAATCTGCTGGAAGAACTTTATTTTCACATCATGAGGATTGTTTACTTCCCTTTCCTTGTCTCTGCTGCTTGCAAACACCTAATTTTCTTATCTGCAGACTAGTAATCTCTTACATTTCATTTACAAGACAACCATCTAAACCTTGCACTCCAGCTACTCTAATTTCCACAGGCAACTAGGAATTCAGCTTGCCGGGGGCCCACACTTTGGTTTCTCTCCTGCCTTCCTCCACCTCATTCATGAGCTGGCTGCCTTGCTGGACTTCCCTGAGGATGATGCCTGAGGCTCCCCGCGCAGGTGATGTGGTGTGTGCTGGGAATGATTTGAAAGTGTCAACCTGCTCTTAATGATGAGAAAGCATCTCAGAGCCTTAAGTCTGCTTCTGCTGATGAGGATGTCATTCTAGATAACAGATGGCCTGCAACCCACCCATCAGAATGGTGTCTAGGTTGGTGCATTTCTGGCTACTGCTTCTTAACTTAGATTCAGTGACCCTTCCTTCTTCCCCTCTCCCTCTCTTCCTCCCTCCCTCCCTCCCTTTAGACATCCCTCCCTCCCTCCCTTCCTTCTTTCTCTTTTCTATTATTGATTTTCGAAAGGTCGCCATGTACTTACCGGTAAATTTTATTTTTACTTTTCAATTACAGTTGCCATTCAATATTATATTAGTTTCAGGTTTGCAACATAGTGGTTAGAAATTTCTATAATTTAAGGAGTGATCCCTCTGATAAGTCTAGTACCTACCTGGCACCACACACTGTTCTAACTATGTTACTGACTATATTCCCGGTGCTGTCCTTTACATTCCTGTGACTGTTTTGTATTTCTTCATCCTTTTACCTTCTTCACCCATTCACACTCTCCTCTGGCAACCATCAGTTTGTTCTCTGTAACTATGAGCTTGTTTCCATTTTATTTGTTTTTTAGATTCCACCTTATAAGTAAAACCACATGGTTATTTGTTTTTCTCTGTCTGACTTATTTTATTTAGCATAATACCCTTTAGGTCCATTCATGTTGTTGCCAATGGTAAGATTTCATTCTTTTTTATGGCTGAGTAATATTCCACTGTGTGTGTGTGTATATGTATGTATGTGTGTGTGTGTGTATATATATATATATACATACACATACATACACACCACTTTTTTATTCAATGGTCTATCAGTAGAAATTTAGGTTGCTTCCATGTCTTGTCTATTGTAAATAGCGCTTAATGAACATGAGGATGTATCTTTTCAAATTAGTGTTTTGGATTTCTTTGGATAAATACTAGCAATGGGGTTAGTTCACTGAAATAGCCAGCAGTTGCCTCTGAACAAGGCCTCTAGCTTTGCTACTTCACTAAACGCTGGCTACTGAACAATCTCTTGCTTCAGAAGACCTCATCTTCTTAGGAGACATATATTTGGACTTTTTTCCATGGACTTATCTTTCCCATGTCTCAGATACAGTTCTTCCTCTCCAAAAAAGGAATTGTTAATTTTTTTTTCTTTGAACTTGGAGGCTACTCATTTTGTTTTCCTGGAAAGCTATGTAAGACTCTGGAATTGTTCCACTCCTAGTGATGTGTAGTGTAGACTGTTCTCGAGGTTTGAGGATGACTCTGTTGGGGATAATACGTGCAGTTGAATGTGTGAGCCCACACCATCCCTCATTTGCTATTTTTTCTTAGATCTAGCACGCAGCTCTCTGTGTTTGCATGGGGCTGCTCGCCTGCAGAATATCAGCGGAAAGCGTTACTGCTAGACTGGCGGTTTTCAGAAGGACTTATCAAAACTTCTGTTTAAATCATTATAAGACATTTTAACCATTTGACAATATTTATGGGAATTTGCCATTAAGAAAACTCTTTTCTTTTTTAAGTACTTCTTAAGACTAACTAGTCCTGATACTAAGAATTATTCAGTGTTTCTATTTTTTTCCTCGGCAGCCAGGGAGCTTACAGCAAAATTGGTGCTCCTTATAGATTCTGTGTTATTTATATTACCATGTCTCATATTTCTTCCCTTTCCTTTTCTTTTGTCTAGATTTACTATTACTGTATTTATTTTACTAACCTTGTTATACTCTTTGTTATAGCCTTCTATCTTTGGAGAAGGAAGTAGGGTATGAACAAACAAACAATTTTTAGCTAATTATTGCTCCTGTGAGATTGACAGTATTGTGCCAGGCATCTTCACATTGGATTCTCTTATTCTACCCTTTCCCCACTTCTACATCTTGGAGTTTAGCAAGTAGATAGACCAGCCCCAAACACATAACAGTCATTCAGTACTTGATTATTTTTCCTTTGTTTTATTCATCTTTGGTTCTCTGGATTGGGGATGATCATGTACCAGGATATGAGGTCTGAAAATTAAGTTTGTGAACTTACCACTGTGAGCTTACATTGACAGCACTGTACAAACACCTTGGTAAGATTTCATAACCTTGATATATCAGTGTGTCACAGCTGTGTTTGTGTTGATACGTGGCAGTATCTTGCTGAGTGGCATTCATTATTGTTGTTGCATGTTGTTGTGAGCCATCATGAGAATGAGAATGTAATGCAGTGAACAAGCATTACATTTCTTGTTAAATTTGGCAAGAGTGGAAGTGAAATCAGGGACATGTTGGTCCAAGTTGATGGGGATAATGCTACGAAAACAATGGCAGTGTACAAATGGACTAAACATTTTTGTGAGGAGAGATAAGGTGTCACTGAGGAAGAGAGGTCAGGGCAGTAAGTAATAAGCAGAACTGACAAAAACATTGCAAAAGTTCATCGAAGAGTGCATCAGAATCCCATCAGTTGACAGTGAGAAGCAGAGCAGACCAGGTAAACATTGATACACAAGAAAATTCTACCTGAAAATCTTGACATGACAAAGGTGTGTATGTGTGAAAATGGTCCTGAAGGAGCTCACTGATGAACAAAAGCAAAGGAGAATCAAAGTTTGTCAAGACCTATTGGAGAGGCAAGATGATGTTCTGGGCCATGTTATCACTGGTGATGGAACATGCATGTATCGATACAACCCTGAAACAAAGCAACAAAGTGCACAATGGAATTCCCCACAATCAAAAAAGTTCCAAAAAAGTTTGTCCAAAAGACAAACAATGAGCCAGGTGACTATTTGGAAGTGCTGAAATGCTGTGTGAAAAAGTTACCGTAGACAAATATGACCTGAACTTTTGGCCAACTTTTGGCTTTTGCATCACGACAATGCGCCAGCTCACACAGCACTGTCCGTGAGGGAGTTTTTAGCCAGTCAACCAATACCTGTATTGGAACACCCTCCCTACTCACCTGATCTAGCCCCCGCTGACATTTTTCTTTACCTGAAGATAAAGGAAATATTGAAAGGAAGCTATTTTGATGATATTCAGGACATCAAGAGTAATATGGTGCTCTGATGGCCATTCCAGGAGTTCCAACATTGCTTTGAAGGGTAGACTAGACGCTGGTATCAGTGCATAGTTTCCCAAGGGGAGTACTTCAAAGGTGACCATAGTGATTTTCAGCCATGAGGCATGTAGCGCTTTTCTAGGATGAGTTCATGAACTTCCTTGTCAGACCTCGTAGTTTATTTCAAAATGAGGAAAGGTCAGTTTAAGTAGGAATCATAAGCTTGGTTGAGGGCCATCACAGCCCTTGGAAGTGTTCACCCCACTGTTTCGTTTAGTCCTCATAGTGTTTTAAGAAGCAACATAGCAAGGTGGGGGTTACACTTGGTTGTATAACAAGCAGTTCAGTTCTATTGCTTTTCAGGCCTTTGGGTTCAACATTTTGTGTTACTTGTTTGACAACTTATTTGCATTAGAGACTCCTGCTTTACGATTATTAATATTAACTAATTTCACCAGTAAGTAACAAATGTATAAAAACCAAAAGAGGTTCTGACATATAGGATGTGTCCAAAATTGCAGCCATTTTAGACTCCCTTTGCATGGGTACCCATTTTACTTTCTCTTTGCAAGCTCTGACCTCAGAATTTTTAAAATTGTTTTTAAAGATTTATTGTTTTTGACAGAGACAGAGATAGAGAGAGACAGAAAAGGGGGAGGGTTAGAGCAGTCTTCATAGCTGTACGTCATCAGTCTTCAGCATGATTTCATTCCATACAGGTGGGCAGGGGCTGCGCAGGGAGGGAACCAGGTTGGGGCCCTCCCATATGGGAAGCACACCCCAGTTCAGCATATGGGTCTGCACGGGCCAGGGCCAGGATTCTATCCTCAGTCCCCAGAGCTGCAAAGCGAGTGCTTAACTCACTGCACCATCCTGGCTTCCCCATGAATGTTCTTAATGGCATCTAGAATGGTGAATCTTTTCCAAAAGGTTTTCAATTTGCTTAACACACAGGGTTGCCACAAACTTTCAATTTGTAAAACAATGCAATATCTGCAAAGTGTAATAAAACAAGGTACGCCCGTGCGTGAGTTAATACTATTAATAGCAATAGTGTTACTATACTAGTAATAGTTAACACTATTAATAGCAGTAGTGTTCACACCAGTCAAAGGCTGGAAACAACCAAAATGTTCACCAGCTGATGAATGGATAAACAAAATGTAGTCTATCATTAAATGGAATATTAGTCAACCATAAAAAGGAATGAAGTACTTAAAACATGGATGAATCTTTATTACATTGTGCTAAGGGGGAAAAAACAAAACAAAACGAAAAAACAGAAACAAAAACCACACATTTTGATACCATTATCTAAAATGTCTATAATGATCAAATCCACACAGACAGAAAAGAGATTAGTGGTTACCAGGGATTTAGGGGAGGTAGGAATGGGAAGTATGCTTAATGAATATAGGATTTCTTGTTGGGTTGATAAAAAAATATGTTCTGGAACCAGATAGTAGTGATAGTTGAACAACACTGTGAATGCACTAAATGCCAATTAATTACATACTTTAAAAAGGTAAATTTTTTTGGTGTATTTTACAACATGCACAGAAACACAATCTCAGAACATCCATACTGTTCACATTTTTAGATTAAAGGAGATTTAAAAACTATAACAGCCAGAAAAAAAAAGCATTTCTATTTTTATTTCAATAGGATATATATATATGTATATATATATATTCTCTCTATATAGGTATTTTTTTTTAGATTTATTTTTATTGTTCTTGACAGAGAGATACAGAGACAGAGGCAGAGAGAAGGGGGAGGGCCCAGAACAGTCTCCATAGTTGTACATCATTGGTTTTTCCACATAGTTTCATTCCACAGGTGGGCACGGGGCTGCACAGGGCAGGAACTGGGCTGGGGTCTCACCCCGGTGAGAACTGAACTGGGGGCACTCCCCAGTTCAGCACATGGGTCCGCATGGGCCGGGGCCAGGATTCGATCCTTTGTCCCTGGGGCTGCAAACTGATCACTTAACCCACTGAGCCATCCTGGCTTCCCCCTCTATAAGTCAGTGATCCCTCGTTTTTCGCGGTTAATGGGGACCAGAACCTTCCGCGAAAGCTGAAAAACCGCCAAGTAGGATTGGCCCCTAGGAATGTTCGTGTATGCGGGTACAAGAATGTTTTAAATATGGAAACAGTATTCATACTTTCCTCATTTAAGACAAAAATGACAACAGTATACGTATTTACTTACACGTGTCAGTGCTAATTAATAAGGTTAGTTACAAAGCCTTATACAGTAATAAACATGAATTGCTTTCTGAGAGAGGCGAAGAGTCTTGTGTGGGGGGCGGAGGAGAGGCTCTCACGTGACTCGTAGAAGCGTTAGGCTCCCTCGGAGCCTCTTCTGCTGGAGGCGCTGACGGGAGAGCCGGGGCTTTACCTTGGAGAGAAACATGGTGATGGGGAGTTGTTGTCTTTGTTTTTTCTTTTCCTTCAAAATCCCCCTGTACAAGGACATAACCCTGTCAACTCGATGGCTGAACTCGACAGCTCGAACCCTATTGTCGTCCATGTCTTGTGCAAATTGTTGCATCGCTCTTGCCATGTTGCACAATTGTTGCAGATTCTCCAGGGTCAGGCCACGCTTTTCAGTTTCTTCTTCGTCTTCCTCTTCGTTTTCAGTGAGGGAGGGGTAGCCTCCCTCCCTGATGAGGTTAGGAAACTTTTCCTCCACGTAACGACAAGCAGCATCCTGTTGTCAGCAGAGGAAGCCTCACCATACAGAAGCACGTTTCTGAGGCCGTATCTTGTTTGAAATGTTTCGAACCAGCCTTTGCTGGCGGAAAAGCCTCGTCCTCGAGGAGGCGAATCACTCCTGGCAGCGCTAGTACTGGCTTGAGGTTCGTCAGCACCTTCTTCAGCCTCTTCATGGTCGTCATCGGGCAAGATTGGGTCGTAGAGAGCTTTGGCCTTTGTCCTGATCATATGAGTGTCCAAACTCACTGTCTTTTTCCTGCCATCAGCAATCCACAATGCCCGTGCAGCTTCCACGCTCACAATTCTGTTATTACGCGGAGTTACCACACGTTTCGCTTCTTTATTGAAGGTTATGGAAGCAGCTTTGCGGATGTTTGCTTCCTCTTTCTTGATGTTCCGCACTGTAGATTCCTTCACCCCGTCATGGTGTGCCACAGATGCATCACTTCTGCCCTCTTTGATCATATCTAAAAGTTTCACTTTTTCTCTGATGGTCATCATCTTCTTCCTCTTGGGCGCCCCGGAGGAAGCTTTCGCAGGGGCACAGCGCTTAGGCGGCATTATAAGGGCTTCATTAATAAAAATAGTGATCACGTAAACAAAACAAGTGATCGCCAACACAACACTAAAATACAGTATGCGAGACAGTCAACATCATGGACAAGACTGGCGAGATACAACAAGAGAAGATGCTGGGTGAGGCTGCGATGATGCGCAGACAATCAGCTCACAGGGATAAATCCACTCGTCCTCTCATGGGTCGGTGTCGCCCCGGAAACCCATCACGCGCCTTTATGAGAGCCCGTGGGAGGGACTCTGAGTCAGCTCATCTCTTTGTGTGACATGCAGGGATCCTTCTCTCTCGCGCATCAACATGAAACAGCGCTCCTTTCCGCCATGTGGCTGCCGACATGGTGGTATTTTCTCATTTTTATTTTTTGATGAATATTTTGGGAAAACCCGCGAAGCACGGAAGCCGCAAAACATGAAGCGCGAAGTGGCAAGGGAACACTGTATATTTCAAAATAAGGAGTAATATCTGCTTTACTCTAGGGCTCCTCCAAGTGTGATCCCCTGGGAGCTTGTTAGAAATAGAAATTCTTGGGACCCTCCTCAGACCTGCATCTGACCCTGGTGGGGGGCTCAGGAATCTCTGCTTTCCTGAGCCCCCCAGGTTGGCATGCTCGCAGGTTGCAGGAGCACTGCCACTCGGCTCATGAGACCGGTGGTTCTCAGCTTTTCTGCGGATGAGAGTCACGGAGATCTTGTCCCTTGTGCTGGTTCCTGAGTCCAGGGATTAAGAGTTCATCAGTGTGGGTGATGCTTGGGGACTGTGTTTCTCACAGGCATCCCGGGGGTCCAAGAACCCATTTCAGAAATGCAGAAGTAATGGAGGGGGAACTGATTTCCAACTTTATTGGGCATGACTGTCAGCTGGGAAGTTTGCTAAAAATGCAGGTTTCTGGCTCCGTTCCCAGATGCTCTGACTCAGGAAGTCCAGGATGGGTCCTGGGAACATGTATTTTCAATAGTCCCCTCACTTAATTCGGATTCACGGGGGTTAGGAGACTATGTGTTTTTGAAAAGCATGGCTCCGGAGAACAAGCTTTCTCAGGATACAGGGCAGCTTTCTCTTCTTACTAGACTGGAGCTGTGGTCTCAATCTGATAAAATGGGAAAAACTGACAAGTCCAGGACTTAAACCCAGATCAGCAATAACATTGGTTTAAGAAATATGCAGGCGATGTGGCTTGATTCGGTGGTGGGTACCGAGAAAGCTAAGGCAGCTTTAGGCTTACTGAACAGAAATATTGTGCATAAAATGAGGGAGGTGATATTCCCATACTTGTATATGGTGTTCAGACCATATGTAGAATACCGTTAGTCCCAGATGCCACACAGTATCTGCATACAGTGGAGTGAGAAGTAAAACCAATTTTTATTGAGCACTTGCTCTATGCCGGCTATACATTTATGTCACATTAACCTGTGTGATCTCATTGAACAGCTCCAGGGTTAGGGCACCAACCCCGCCCATGTAGCCGAAAATCCACGTGTAGCTTTTGTCTCTACAGTTGGCCCTTTGCATCTGCAGATCCAACCAACTGCACATCAAACACAGTATTTACAACCCTGGGCTGGGAATCCATGGTTGGGAAACCGCGTTTGGGAAAGCAAAAATACTGTTTTTGATTCACGGTGGGTTGAACCTGGGGCTGCAGTTGTGGATACAAAATTCATGGATACAACACCCGTGCTGACTGTTTTTATTGAAAAAGTCAGTATGTAAGGGGACCTGTGCAGTTCCGACTGTGCTCCTAAAGGCTCAGCTGAGCAGCAGATCCTGAACGGCCCCGTCAGCCCTGTTGTACTGAGAGATGGTCTGTAACGTGAGAAGTGAGCCCCACGGTCCCCCAGTTCAGCACTTCCTAGTGGAACTCTGCCAGGGTGGCATCGGGATAGCGTACTGTTTGCTTTGTGTCTCTGGTATGCACCTGGTGTAATATTTACCAGCTAGTCAGCTCTGTGAATGCAGCAGGCCGTGAGACTGTCTTGTGTGTGCCCCACTTGGCTTCCCAGCAGGGCCCATTTCCATGGCAACGGCCTTCCTTGTCAGCAGTCTTGCAGGGAGGTATAAAAGAGCCTACTGTTTGGGTCTTGCTTTCTGGGGCCTAATGGGGTCGGATTTTCCTCTTGATCCTTCACGGAACAGGAGTAAGTTCTTCACGTAAGCATTCTCACTGCACTCTCTGGGGCTCTGAAAACCATCTCAGCTTTGCGTTCTATCTCCGCCAGGGAGGTTTGATTATGTGATTTGCTGAGGAGTAGGAATTTCCCTCTAAATGACAGTAACCTGATCATGTGTCTTTTTACAGTACGATCATCCGAATTTGACCTGTCATGTGTTTTCTCCTCTCCCAAATGGCTTTCCTGGATTTCTTCTCTGCTTTGTTTAGACTTCAGCATTTCTGATTTAGGAAGTCATAATGGTCCCCAGCGTGCTCTCCCAAACCACAGCTACACCTGCCCTCCACACCTGCCAAAGGTGTTTTCTAAACACACAGCATGTCGAACTGCGCCTCTGCTACACACTTCTGAGGAGGCACCTTGCTACCAGGTGAGCGTCAAGCCCCGAATGATGCTACTCGATGCCCTCATGCTTGAGTGACCTCACGCTGTCTAGTGGAGATTTGATGTCAGCCACAGATGCCTCTTACATTTTCTAGTATAGCCACATCAAAACAGTAAAAACAAGCAGGTGACATGAAGGTTAGTCGTGTGTTTGGTTTAGCTCAGTATTTCCAAATCCTAACATTTCAGCAGGCGAACAGTATAAAAATATTAATGAGGTGTTTTACTATCTTTGTTCCTACTCCGTCTTCAAAATCTGCTACACATTTTACACGGGCGGCACATTGCACTCAAACAGCCACACTTCATGGGCTCAGCAGCACCGTCTCTAGCCTCTGCTTCCCCCCTGCAGTCCCCTCCTATTCCACCTTTCAACTTCCCTAAGTTCCTCAGTCCCCCAGGCACGCTGGGCCTGTGCCTTCCCGGGAGGGTTGCATGCCCCGCGCCTCTGCACCTGTGCTTCCCCGTGGCGGGCAGGCCTGTCAGTACCTGGAGTTCTAGTCGTCCTTTGAACCCAGATCCTGTGGTTTCTAAAGTCTTCCTCTCAGGTCTCTTCTCTGCTCCCTGCTCTTTCCACCCCCTTCACTTGCACTTCATGTGCATCTCACAGACAGTCGTCCCTTGGTAGTTGAGGGAGATGGATTCCAGGACCAGTGTGCAGATACGAACATCCGCAGACGTTCAAGGCTGATATAAACCGCGAAGACCAGCGCCTGGCCCGCTGTCCGCATGCCCTGACTCTCAGCGGCAGGGCCAAGTGAGTGTTTTGATCCTCAGCTGGTTGAACTGTGGATGTGAATGCCACGGATTGGATGATTCACTTTTAGGCCTTCTCCACTGTGGGGACCGTCGCACAGCAAGGGCCTGCCGTGGCCACGCCTGTGGCTCCAGAAGTTGCAAAGCGTGAGAGGTGATGAGCACACCGGAAGCTGCTCAGGGATTTTCCAGGTGCTCCACTGCTATGTGCAGGATCGTACCCTGGTCTGAACTGTTGTCCCTTGACTTCTGATGGTTGAGTGGCACATGTTGACCCTGCCTGAGTTTTCTCTCTGTCTACATTCTCTTCCACTGCCTGTATCACACAACGTATATACTCCGATGAGTGTGAGCCCACGCCACGCGACACTGAGAAGCTGGATAGGCTGATTACACACACCCACACAGCACCTGCTTCATCCCCACAAATAAAGTTCATTATGTACAGTGTATGTCAACAGTTAAAGAAAAAAAAAGTTCTGTTTGGGCTAATCCAGGCCCCCCTTTCCCTCTACTAGCCATTAAAAGGAGCTGGCCTTAAGTTAGGGAGAGATACTTATCTTAGAATGATGGAGTTAGTGAATTAAAGAATTGCTCTGGTCTCCTTTTGTGCCTCATGCCCGGTGACTCCCTGGCTCTGGTGACAGCATGCCATGCCCCTGGGATGTGTGTCACGGTGTAGGTGAGAGAGCCCGGATGCAAAGTCAGAACGATGTGGCTTTAGTTCTAGTTCTGCCACTTCCTTGCTGTGTCACCTTGAATACGGTAGGTAAGGTTCTCTCAGGCCCTCAGTGTTCTTTCCTGTAAAATGGGGCTGTTGGTGGTACTGCCCCTCTGGGACGTCCTGAGTATTCACTGAAGTACTGTGTGGTCGAGATTCAGACACCAGGACACCAGAGTTGTGGCATCTCCATTGTCCACAGTGATGAAAATCAGTCCCTGACCTAGAGTGACCTGGGTGTGGCGTTCCCTAGTTTCAGGACATTCCATGAGCCCTGAGTCCAGGACAGGACATTTTTAGGCACAGATTCCCTGGCTTGATCCCCCACCCCCACCCCCACCCCTGTTTCCAGCGTGTTTTGTGTTTAGTGACATCTAGTGGTTGGATTGAGGTAGTTAAAGCTGAGTGCAGTTTTTCCTTTCCTGCCCACTCTGCATTCCCCACCCGGCCACTCCACTCCCGAAAAGGGGCTGCCGCCCATCTGCTACCTTCCTGTGTCTCTGTTCCTCCCGTCTGTCTGGGGTGAGGCCACATTCATCTCCCAACATTCCACAGCAGTCAGACCTAATCGGTCCCCATCCTAGACCCTCCCTCCCAGGGAGGGCCCTGCTAGGACGATTTAGAGTTAAGATTTCAATGCTGGGTGGTGGAGAGTGTTCCCTGGGCTTGGAATCCCATGGTCGTCTTCTCTACCTGACTACGTCATTCTTCATGTATCACTACCCACACCCGCCAACTCCGCGAACCTTCCCAGCTCTGCAGACCAAGCTGGGGACGTGCTCTTCTGGGGTTTCAAGACATTTCTTATTTCCTTTTATATTAGCTATTTAAAAGAATCTTCTTAAGTAGTCAGTTACTGAAAACCCACTACATATCAGGCACTTATGTGACACTGTGTTGTAACAATACATTCACATACCTGTGTCCCCCATTAGACAGTGAGATTTCCTCCTTTTCTTCCTCCCCACTTCTTTTCCCTCACTTGCTTCGTCTTTTATATTTCAGGCGCCAACACACATCTGCTCTAAACAACAATTTATATTTTAATACCCTCTAATAGTCGCCTGGGCCCTTGAGATGGGTAATACTTTCGGTCAGTTGTAACTGGCCTAGTACTCTTCAAATTATAACCCAAGTGATCACATCTTTGACCAGTGATCGGAACGGACACAAATCTATAGCTAGTTCAACTTAATACAGCAAAATAAGTAATCAGTTAATTGGAGGAAAAGTACAATGGATTGTGGGGGTGTAAAGGGCAAGAGAACAGGAAGGTATGGTGTGGGCTTTGACCATTGGATTCCCCTGCTCAAAAAAAAAAAAAAAAAGAAAGAAAAAAAGGAAGTGCAGTGATTTCCGGTTTTTGCTTCAGTTGTAGAACTCTGAGATCCTCCTGTATATGTCTGTTCCTTACAAAGTGTACGTGTGTCCTTCTTTAGTAAGATGTTGTTTTCATTATAAAGCACAGGAAAGAGACATTTAAAGATGCTGGGAGGCAGTGCTCGTCAATAGGTGTCTGAAGCTCTGCTCCTGTGCCCCAGGGGTTCACCTTCATCTTCCCGGGCTGGGTTGTCCTGCTTTGAAGATCATGGGTGAGTTCTGGCGTCAGGACCCTTGGTCTGACACAAATTCTTCTCCCGTTGGTTTGCTCACATCTCCTGACCATGCCGTTCCACCCTCCTGGAACTCTCTTTCCCTCTCCTCCTTGCCCGATCCAATGCTACCACCTTCGAAGACCTGGCTCCAGATCTTTCCATTTCAGAAAACCTCGGGGGAAACTGAGGCCTAGGAGAATAGGTTACTGCGCAGGTTAGAGCGCAGGGAGGAAGGGGATGGACCCAGGGTTCCCTCTGATTGTTCGTTCATTCAGCAGATATTTATTGCAGTCTTACCCGGTGCCAGGCGTGGAACCGGGCTCTGCTCTATTCTAGCCAGTTCTCAGAGCTCAGTGAGCCAGGATTTACTGCCCTCGAAGTATCTGTAGGCTGGGATGACATTTGAATAAACTATGAAGTCAGTTGGATTTCATGTCTTGGTTGGATGAGAACGGTGTCTAAAACCAGACATGTGTTGATATAAATCTTGCCCAAATGACCAACTTTCCGTATGGCTGCAGTCAAGACTTTACTTTCCTGAGCCTCAGTTTCTTTCTTCATCTGTAAATCGAGACTCCTAGTATCTACCACATTGGACTGTTATGACGATGAAGTAAGATGCTGTACGTAGGACAAACAGCTTACCCCATTTTGCCTGGGACTTCTTGAGTTTAGCTCTGAAAGTCCTTCATCCTAGAAACCCAGTCAGTTCATGGCAAACCACAGGGTCTGCCTCCCTAAAGGCAGGGCAGCTGCCTGGAGCATTCTTATCTCCTAGTCACTGCTCCATAAATGCTTGTTTCTGTCTCCTGCTTTTCCATTCAAGCTTCTGTTTGCTTATACTCTTGATTCTTTTTTCTTGCCCCCATCTTATGAGATGCTTGAATTTTGATCCGGGCTGACAGAATCACTCCTCAGTGCTGAAGGTTTTGTCTCTCCTAGGAATTGTGCATTTTCCCACGAGACTTTTAATTTAAATCCAAAGACATGAATTTATAATGGTAAAATTTAAGACACATGGAGGGGGCTCTGGAACATCCCCGAGACAGACTTTCCTTTTTCATGAATTCTCTGAGGGTTCTGGAGAGCTTGCTCTGTGCTAGCCTCTGGGACAGGCACCGGGACACTGCAGGGAACAAACACAGCGAGGCCCACCTGCCTGCCGGCCATCTGAAGAACGCCGGGTTCGGACCCCCCTTGTTCGCATGGAGCCTTGACACTTTATCAAGAACTCTTAAACAAAACTCCTGAAGTTGTTGGTCCTCACGTTTCCCCTATTCCTCACCAAATGGAATATCCCTGAGGGCTGTTACAAATGCCCTCGTCTCAAGAAGCTTTTCAGAACTCAGAGAATGTCAGAAATGGGCCGAAGGGCCGAAAGGCATGCCCAGAATTTAGCAGGGCAGCCAGATGGTGACCCAAATGTCCCCGAAGCCATCTGGGAGACTTTGGAAACCTTCTAGGGACGTTGTGTCCCACACGTTGTGCAGAGAGGGCAAGCTGTGGCCTCTGTCAGCATTCCTGCTGGGTCCCTTGAGGAACCCTCCATTCTGATCCGATCTGTCATTGTGGTTAGAATTGTACCGAGGGACTGGCCTGGAGAATGTCCACGACTCAATGACAAGCTTCAGCCACCAGGCTCAGATCCGGCCTGAGCGGAGAGCAAAGCGTGTATTGGTTTTGGTTACAGAGGTTAGAAAAAGAACAGTCAGTGAAGAGTTTCCTTGGGTAGGTGGTCATCTCTCTTTGGGGATGGAACTTTGTCACTAGTTCTAAATCAATCTTGTCCAACGTGTGGCCCAGGAGGGCTTTGAAAGTGGTCCAACACAAATTCATAAATTTTCTTAAAACATTATAAGATTTAATTGCATTCTTTTTTTCCTTAGCTCATCAGCTATTGTTAGTGTGAGTGTATTTTTTGTGTGGCCCAGGGAAGCCAAGTGGGAGGACACCCTTATTCTAAATGGCCTAGAAGTTGAGGACCTAAGTATATAAATCTAGAGGGAGGGGCATGTATGTGTGTGGTTATGGGGGCCTCTGGGAGGCAGCATGGGACACTGTTTAAGAACCCAGCATTGCGTACAGTCCTGGTTCCCCTGAGGCATAACGTGAATCTTGGGTAAGATACTTAGGACCTCAGTTTCTCTACCTGTAAAACGGGATAACTTGTGGATCTGTTGAGAAGACCAAACTACCTTATTTCATGATTGAACAACTGCCATTTTCACATCTCATAAGTTAAGTTCATCTCCAAGCAGCCATGTGTCTTAGTTTGTTAGGGCTGCTGTAACTAAGTGCAGCAAGCCGAGGGGCGTCGACAGTGTATGCTTCATGGCTCTGGAGGCTAGAAGGCCCAGGTCAAGGTGTCGGCAGGGCCACACTGCCTCTGAAGGCGCCGGGGGACCCCATTGCAGGCCTCTGTCCTCGATTCTGGTAGTGCCCTGGCTTGCGGCAGCCTAACTCCAGTCTTCACATAGCGTTCTCTCTGCGTGGGCATCTGTCTCTTCACGTGGCATTCTTTCTGTGTGTACACCAGTCATATTGGATCAGGGGCCCACGGCCCTCCCGTGTGACCTTATATTAACTGATTACATCTACAGTGACTCTGTTTACAAATAAGGCCACAGTCTGAAGCTCTGGGGGTAAGGACTTCAATATATCAATTTTAGGAGGACACAGTTCAACCCATACTAAGTGTCTTCCTATGATAATTTCTCACATTTTTTTTGCTTTTAAGTTAATGATGTGTCTTTCAAATGACAGCACCTTAGAATGAGCGACATCCAGTGTGTAAGCCCTTAGCACACACCCACTATAGAGCAAGCACTTAGCTAATGACAGTGATCACTGTTATCACAACAGTGAGTACATTCTTTGTACCTCAGTTTGATTACTGGTAAAGTTAGGACAAGAAGACCTACTCGTCAGATTTTTTTTTCTTTCTTTTTTTAACCCTAGTCACCATGTTGTGCATTACATCCTCATCACTTACTTATTTTATGCTACAAGCTTGTATCTTTGAACCCCATTCACACATTTCGTTGCCCTGCCCCCCGCATCTGGCAACCACTGTTCTGTTCTTTGTATCTCTGAGTTTGTTTTGTTTTATTTTTAGATTCCACATATAAGTGAGATCATATGGTATTTTGTCTCTCTCTGTCTGACTTACTTCACTTAACAAACACCCCCATGGTCCATGTATATTGTCACAAACGGCAAGGTTTCCTTTTCTATGGCTGAGCAATACTCCATTGAATATTCTTGTGTATACCACATTTTCTTTATGCATTCATCCATCTATGGACACATACATAGGTTGTTAGGTTGTTTCTATGTCTAGACTGTTGTAAATAATGCTGCAATGAACTTGGGAGTGCATATTTTTTGAGTTAGTGTTTTTATTTTCTTTGGATAAATACCCAGAAGTGGGACTGCTGGGTCATATGGCAGTTCTATTTTTATTTTTTTGAGGACCCTCCGCACTGTTTTTTATAGCGGCCGCCCCAATTGACATTCCCACCAGCAGTGCACAAGGGTTCCCTTTTCTCCACATCCTACCAGCACTTGATATCTTTTGTCTTTTTGATGATGGCCATTCTGACAGGTGCGAGGTGCTATCTCATTGTGGTTTTGATTTGCATTGCCCTGGTGATGAGTGACGTTGGGCACCTTTTCTTGTACCTGCTGGTCATCTGTGTGTTTGGCGTGAGGCATTACACGTATACACACCCAAGATGTGTTCTTGTGTTTAGCAGGTGTGTAGTCTGTATCCTTTCACAGTGCCTCATCTGGTGCCCTGTCTGTGTCCACAGTGCTTGGCGTGTTTGAGGCCTCAATAAATACTTGTTGGACCAATGAATAAATGCACAGTGAACTAGGTGGTCAGAGTCATGGTTGGCTCAGGAAGTCAAACTACAGCAAGGGTGGACATGACTGGCTTTTGCAACCCCTGGGAGCGGACACCTGCAGGCTGGCGGGACCCCATTTCTCATCTCTGCTGCTCTCTGCGTGGTGGCTTTATCTTCTTGTTCTGAGTGCAGGTTCCTTCTGCTTGTGTGGGAGGTAACTGCCAGCAGACCCCGGATCTCATCCCGAGAGCTTCCTGGTCAGAGCAGAGGGCTTGTCCTCTCTGGATTCTGCTGGGAAAATCCCCAGGGAGGACTTTGGTTGGTCCGGGGGCACTAGGTGGAAGCCCTCCCCCGCCCCCTGCCAGCCACATGGAGTGGGAGTTTTAGAATCAATTCCCCAAAGATACAGCTCAGGGCTGGTCACTGGGGAAATGTGACCTGGGCAGCCACCTTAACCAGTGCCACCTATGGCAGTGACTACTGGAGAACATTAGACATGGACAGGAAAGTTAGGGGACATCACAGAGCAGTACCGGTAGCTAACAGCCTTTTCATGCTTTTCTTCCAAATCACTGATTCAAGCCTCTGTTTCATCTAGTCTGCTGCTTCCTTCTATTGCATTCTTCATTTCAGTGATTGCATTCTTTATGTCTGCTGGTTCTTTTTTATGGTTCCCATGCCCTTCTTTGTGCTTGCTGTCTCTGTTGAAGCTGTCACTAAACTCCTTGTGCATCCTTATAACCATCACTTTGAACTCTATCCAATAGGTTACTTGCCTCCACCTCGTTTAGTTCTTTTACTGGAGTTCTCTGCTGTTCTTTCACTTGGGATGTATGTTTTTGTTTCTTAATTGTGGCTGCCTCTCTGTGTTTGCTTCTACCTATTAGGTAGATCTGCTATGTCTCCAGTATTGCTGTGTGGTCTTACGTAGTAGGTGCCCTGGCATCGTCTTCCTGATCACCGGTGCCAGCTGCTCCTATAGATTCTGGTTTGGTGCCAGTGCTGTGCCTGAAGCTACTCAGCAAAAGTCTCAGAGCACACGGAGGCCAGTCACCACCCACCTGGAACCTGCCGACTGCAGGGTCTGGTAGTTTTCCAAGAAAGATGGCGATGCCGGCGGGGCTGGCTGCTCTCTGGAGAAAGTGCCTCCAGCGTTGGTGGGATTGGGTCAGGCGGGGTCTCAGGGAGTCAGCAAGGTGGAGCGATTGGAGCTCACCAGACCACTCAGGTTCCGATTTGGCCGTCGGGGGGCGGGTGCAACATGGGAAAGATGGCGCGCCTGGGAGGAAGGTTCCACTCAGGAAAAGTGACTGTCCTCTATCCCTCGCCCCAAAGTCACATGCCTCAGTCTTCCCCCCGTATGCCTCCAATGCCCCCTGAGTCACCATCCCTCTCTGCCAGAGCCCAGGGTGAGTGCCCACGAGTGACTGAGCGGACCCTTTAGAGGACATCTGGGTTTCCCACAGCCTCCATCTTGCCCAGAGGGTCAGAAGCCCCACTGTCTTTCACAGCCAGGTGCTGTGGGGCTGCTCTTCCCAGCACCAGGCCAGGGGGCTGGGGAGCCTGGTGTGGGGCTGGGGACCCTTGCTCCTTCGGTTGAGGGGGGAACCCCTGCGGCCACCACGTGGAGGTTGGAGTCAGCTTGTTTCTGGCTCTGCCCTTTCTACCGGTGTCCACGTGGCTTCTACTTTATATTCTTAGTTATAGCGCTTCTGTTCAGCTGGACTTGAAATGGGTCTGCAGGTTGCTCAATCATTTAGTTGTAATTTTAATGTGTTCACGGAATGAAGAAGGTAGTGTTTATCTGCTCTGCCATCTTGGGTGTCTCCCCAGTAGTACCCGATTTTCTTCATTCATCTATCTATGGACACTGAGACTGTTTGCTTCCGTATCTTGGCTGTGGTGAAGAATGCTGCAATGAACATGGGGGTGCAGGTATGTTTCCAAGTGAGTGTTTTTGTCTTTGGGTGAATACCCAGAAGTTTAATTGCTGGATCATATGGTAGTTCTCTTTTTAGTTTTTTGATGACCGTGGGTTTCTTGTGGTGCAGGTTATCCTGACCCTAAGTAGTCAAGGGCCATTTCTCTATCACCTCACTGCTTTTTGTACATGCGGACATTTAAAAAGTGAAGCCTTTCTCCTTTTAATCACCATTTCTCATATGTCCGTTTGGTCTTCGGAGAAACCTGGGTCATGGGACCTAGGCATTTTTGCTTTCACTATCTCCTCCTCCACTAAGAAAACACACACACACCCCAACTATTCAGTATAAAGACAAATATATTAACATATATATTAACCTTATGTACTAAAACATTTTCATTAACTGCAAAGTTTGCTTTGTTTTTATTTTAAAAGGGATTAAAACATGTTCAAGTTCCCCTAAAAGTGTTGCCATGGGCCTGAGGCACTGCCCCTGTGTGATGGATAAGGTGACCCTGGAGAACCTGCTGGGATGATTTCCTGCTGGGATGATCCACACCTGCTGCAAACATGGTGTCAGAGAAGCGACTGGGCTCTCTGGTGGGAAACATGAAAAGATGCCCCATCTCCTGTAGGCTGAGCCTCTGACGTTGTTAAGCCACCTTTGTGGAGTGATTGTTTTGCTAGATGCTGAAGAATTACAAACCTTCAAAGTCCTTGTTTGCAGACCAGGTTACCACTTTTCCTCCGGGCATCTTTGAAATGCAAACTGGTTCTCTCTGCAGACTCAATGCATCCTGCCTTTAAGATAAATGCTTCAGACTGGCAGCAAACTCACTTGACTTTGGTGCCTGGCTTTCCGACAGGTTAATTATATTGATTGCTGGCTGTTTCTTTGCCTTGGTGGCCCCCTCTCCCTCGTTGGTTTCCATTTACTTTCTGCAGCCATCACAGCGCAGGAGCTGAGCCTTGAAATAACAACAATTTAACACACCGGACGGGCTACCCTGGCGCGTGACTGCAAGCCTGTCAGCTTTCCTAAGGAGTCACTGGTGACCGGCTTGCAGGCCAAGGCAGGATTCCAAATCCCTTTGCTTTCCGAGGGGTTTCCGGGGTTCCTTTAGGGCCTGGAGCTCTGGGGTGAGCGGAATCCTGGCAGGCAGAGCAGAGGTGAGCACAAGGCAGAATGAAGCCACACCTGCTTTATTAAGGCACTGAGTTTTGAGGCAGTTTGGTAAAAAATCTACGTGATACATGCAGCTTGCGGTCACAGTCCTTCATCCCTGAGCTCGGTGGTGAGACCAGAGGCTGAGCAGAGGGTCGGCTTTGTTCCCTGAAAGTGTATTTCCGTGGGCCGGTGGCACAGATGCCTGGTGCTGGGCTTGTGTTTCTGAACATCTCCATGGATGAAAGGAGCCTCCCGGGAGAGCTGTGGTCTGCTCCCACCTGACACCTACCTGCCCCGTGATTTTCAGCAGTTCCCTTAACCCACTAGGGCTGCAGGTTCTCTTGTGTGTAAACAGGGGAGACTGACACACGTACTTCCTCAGATCTCTCAGCTCCAGCGTTTTGTGACTGCGACGCGTCATTAGGATAGTGTTCACGTGTTCACATTTGATATGGACAGTTTATTCCGGGCCACTGCAGTGGCACAAAATGACGGGATAGATTTTTTTTTTAATCCTCCACCTAAAAAGAAACAGACCATAAACGGACTAATGCCACTATAAGAAAATTCCTTTACTGACGGCGAAGCAAAAAATGCCTTAACTACGGTATTTATGAAAGTGCAGGTTTGGAAAGGAAATGCTTGAGTTTCTTTCCTGACAAACAGGAATTTGCCAGCGAGGTTTACAGGTTCTTTTGTGTTGACGTTTACAAAACCGCATTGAACTTGGCTTTTCTCCTAAAGGCAGGGAAGGGTTTGGTTGGCTTGACTGTGCCAGCTCCATAAAATGCATTCATTCATTCATTCATTCATTCATTCAGGAACGTCACCACTGGAGACACTGCTCATGAGCAGGGCACGTGTTTACCACCTCCTGTACCTTCCCACCTTCCCCCGCAACTTCTCGTTCATTCTCAAGGGCGGTCCTTAGAACCGAGAGGCGTCTGCGTTGACTGCTGCATCTCCGAGGTGTTCCCACATCCAAGAACGTGAGAACAGGGAGGACAGTGCCTCCTGACAGCCCTCATGTGGGGGGTGGGTGCATATGTGCTGGAATTGGGGTGCTGCAGTGGCTTCCCCAACAGGCAGCACTGTACTGAGGGGTGAGCACCTCGCTGGGGTTTGGGGGCCTCTATCTCGGGACTGGATTTTGTACGTGACGTGTCTCACCCTCTGTTTCTAATTCTACCACCTACCCCTCCATGTGGTTAGAAGAGCAGATACAGTGACGGACACAAAAGTTTGGTTAAAGTATTTTCCCCCTGGACTGTAGTTGCCTCAGGGCAGGGGCCATGCCTCATTTGTCTCATTGCCACAGAGCTTGGCATAGTCAAGTGCTCAACAAATGATGACTGAGTCAATGTAGGGGCCAGAAAATACATTAACAGAAGAATCAAGTGGAATTCTGTGCACCTCAATTTCTTCCTTTGGCAAAGCAGTGCTCCCTTGTACAGTTATGCAGGTTGTGTACTGCATGAGTGAACTTGGCTGAGGTGGGGGTGACGACTAAATCGAGATTCTCCACCTGCCAAGTCTTGTGTCTGGTGCAGGCGGAGGGGAGGTGCCTTTTCCAATGGCCATGTGCAAAATAAAGAAGTTGGACTCTATTGCTCTTCAGAGATTCTGACTTAATTGTTACGGGCTGAGACCACAGAAGCTGTGTTATTCAGAAAGTCCCTGGAAGACTCAGATTTCCCTCCTGGTTTGGGCATCACGGATTGGTGGTCTTTGAAGGCCCTTGTTACTTTAATAGGTGACTTTGAATTGTATTTTACATGTCTTGAATTTATTATTTTCTAGTCTTTCAGGTTCAAATTCTCTTTGTTAATGAGTCCATGAGCTGCCACCTCATGGGGTCCTTACCCACCCTTTCCACCATGTGTTTTGGCAGGGAATAGCAGAGTACGTGGGGTATGTGTTCCCCATTTATCAGTAGGAAATTCCATGCTGAGCTAAGTCAAAAACAATTCTTTCCCTGGATTTCTCTTCTTAGCCTCCAGCACTTGTGTTTTTCCTGACCAATCAGCAACATCACATCAAATACAAAAGCCGGGTTCTTTAGACAAGACTGAGCTGCTCAGATAAAAGCCTAGTGATGAAAATCACCAGGGTCTAATTTAATTTATCTGCCTGCATTTCTTTTCACCCTCTGTCTGTGTCAGTCAGGGGCCAATCAGGAAAAGAAATTTGACTGTGGAAAGTTTGCCATGAATCAGGGCTTCTCAGTTTCAGGACCACTGGCCTTTCGGGCTGGATAATGCTGAATCTGGAGGGAATGTCCTGCGCACTGTAGGACGTTTAGCAATATCTCTGGCCTCTGCCCATGAGACGCCAGTAGCACTCCCTCCTCCTCCCCCTGCTGTGACAACTGACAACGTGTCCAGGCAATGCTAGCCACCTCCCTTGGCCTGCAGAATGGCCCTGGCTTGAGAACCACTGCTAGAAGAATTATTACCCCTATCAGAGGTTATCCAGAAAGAGTAAAGAGAACTGGAAAGAATGCCCCAGGGCTGAGGAAGAGTAAGGAAGGGACAGCTGAGAAGGGACTCCCTGGAAAGCTGGGATTCAGGCTGCGTTGAAGGTGTGGCTGCAGTCCTAGCCTAGGGACATCCTGTGGGTTGCCCTGGGCCAGGGCTGGTCGGCAGACACTAGGGGAGGTGCTAGGGGAGGCGGAGCCAGCAGGCAGACCACACCCCTCCCCTGCAGGGCACGGGTGGATTGACTTGGGAGCTGACTGCTGGGTGCCCTGTAACTCTTGGGCAGCCCATCTAGAAGATGTTGCTGAAAGTAGACGGGGAGGAGAGCCACTGGCTGTCCCCATAACGCCGCTGGCCGAAGCTCTTGGTAGGAACCAGAAGATGCAAAAGCATCGAAAGTGAGAGAAGCCCCCTCTTCCTGCAGTGTCTCTCCTGCGCCCTCTACTGACAAAATTTAGCATCATGCCACCTTCAAAAGAAATATTTTCACAGAGCCAGCCAGTTGAAAGATGTGTTTGGAGCTGAAAGGCAATAAGAAATTGGTACCTGACATTCTCCTGTGTTATACCGGGGCTGGCGAACCTCTGGCACGCGTGCCCAAAGTGGCACGCGAGCAATTATTTTGGCACGCGGAGCTGTGAATACCGTTTAAAAAGTTATTGTTTATGCTCTTATAGACATAAAAATAATCGATACCTCTATCTCACTCGATGGGTTGGCACGCGAGTTGAGCGAGTATACTCTTATTTCATAAACTTTGGCACTCAATCGCCAAAAGGTTCGCCACCCCTGTGTTATACCCTCCTCGTAATCTCTTCTGTACTATTCTACTTGGCACAGGTCTGGCACTTGGTAGGTACAAAATTAATGTTGACTGATTGAAAAAAGAATGCATGCATGTATGCATGAATGAATGAATGAATGAATGAATGACAGGGTTTAATTTTTTTTTTCCTGGTGGCTGTTTTGGATAATGCAATTTACTACAGGTTTAAATATCTACATAGGAAATGGCAGTTTTTAGTTCCTCCAACCCCACTTTTCTACTACATTTAAACTTAATCAAATTATCCCATTATATCTTTTCAACTCTCATATGACTGATCAAGTTGATAAAAATCTATTAGAGAATTGAGCAATTTAGGGGAAAAATTGATTAATTTGAATTGATCAGTTGTTGATTAAATTCCCCAGTTGAGCGTCGATCTGATAGCTGAAGAAACACAAGACTAGTATCTGTTGTTAAGGTGGGAATATGAACTATAGTGTTGCAGCCAATGAACTAAGTCCAACAAAATTGTTGCCCAGGGGCTAAGAACATGAATAATAGAAAAGTCAGAACTAATTTTGACTTAGGGTGTCAAATGGTTACTTGCTGATTACACTGTGGTAACTTAGTAACCAGGGACTAAGTTATACTGTAAGTTAACAGAGGAAGCGTGGTGGGAAGAAAATTAGACTGGGATTGAGTAAGAGTTTAGTGTGGGCTACCTCCTAATGGGGTCATTTGCCCTTCCTGAGCCTCCCTCTCCTCTGGAATGAAAGGACAACCACACACTTTGCTTTGGGGAAGAGTGAACATACTATGAATATAAAAGTGTTCTGAAAATTGACAGTACCACACAGATGTGCTGCTCTTTGTATTAGTTCATAGCTGCAAAATAGGCATGTTGGGGTTGTTACAATTTTCTTAGGTTTCTAGAAGATTTTGAGTGTACCTGAAATGCTGAGAAAGCACTTCTATTTTCTGACATGAGGCAGATAGATGCCCAGTGGATTTTTGGATTTAGGATCATACTCATTGAATCTCCCTCAAGTATCTCAGGGCCTTTGCACATGCAGATCCCGTTGCCTGGAATTCTTTCATCTCTTTGCCCCCATAACTCCTATGTTTCCTTTTGGCTCCATCGTTAACTCCTGACCTCCCAAACGAATCAACTCTCCCAGCTATGTGGGTGTACATGCCACATCTCTCCTATATAGTCCTTAGCCCCATGGATATGCTACACGTTATTGTGATTATCTGGTTAATGTCTGCTTTCCCACCTGGGCTGGAGGCTCCTTTGTGGCTGGGGCCACTTCTCCTTTTGCAGAATGACATTTTCTGTAGGCATTTAATGACTCTTTGCTGGATGAATGAAAGAGTGAATGAGTGAACAAATGAATGAATGAATGGACATAGTACCCAGAGTCGATTTTGACGCGTTGGCCACAGTGGGGAGGGGATGGCAGTGCTTGACTTTCTGGGCCTGGCGTGAGAACACAGCGATGGGCAGGGTCAAGGGGAGGGTCCTGAGCATCCGGCGCAATCTCGTGCCTAGAGAAGGGGCTCCATCAACGTTTGCTGAATGAGTTAACTTCAGAGCCAGAAGTTCGGGGCTTAAGTTCTATCTGTAAAATGTATGGGCTCAGGAAACTTGGTGGAGTTGTTTAACCCTGCTGTACAACACTGCGATGTTTTACAAGACACTTTGACATCACTACACCAAAGACTGCTTATATACAAACATGAGGCTAGTATCAGCATCCTGAGATTATCTCAAGTGTTAGATGGGAAAACTATTCGAAAGGCCTTGCTTTTTCTAGGACATATTGGGTCTCAACAAATGAGTTCTTTCACCTCTCTCAGCATCCATAATGTGAGAACAGCGTCACCTACTTCAGAATCATTGCATCTCAGGTCAGACCGTGTATGTCAAACGCTTGAACCCGAGGTGTGAGATTCATTTTCCTTTATTTCTACTTTGCATCAGAAGAATTAATATCAGAATGTATTAATATGTGCAGAATCGGTATTAGCCACCAGGTGGCAGTGTGGTAATAGCTTTGATATCAGGGTTTTAGTTTAACAGAGGAACACCTTCCTGTATACTTTTTAAATTGAAGTCTTAAAGCGAGAGAAAATGGGTGGTCTTTAAGAGGAAAGCATTACCGGACAGTGGAGTAATGTTTGTTGTAAATGATATTCTAAAGTCCAAGGTTTCACTCTGGAGAATTAGGAAAGAACATTTGAAAACATTTCCTTAGATTCTTTATTCGGAAACATGAGAACCATAAGAACCAGGTAAGTGAGGGATAAAAGCTTTCATTTGCTTTATCACAACGTAATTTTATCACAACTTGTAACTTTTCCTCTTGGAGATCCATTGTGTTTCCTCAAGTATTCAGGTGACTTGTGCCTTACTTTTATTTCTCTCTCTTTTTAAAAGGGATGTTTAGTTTGATCAGCACCTATTTCTGGAGTCCCTAATGTGTGCCCCGCACTGTTCTGGGTGATTGAAATAAACCTATGAACAGAGAAGACAAGGCCCCGGCTCCTTATGGGAGTGCGAAGACCCATGATCACTTAGCACAAAAGTGCACAAATGAGAGAATTTCCCTTGTGTGACGGGGTAAAGGGTGGCTTAGGTGTGTGTGTCGGCGCCATGCACGTCGGGTAGGGTGGAGGCCTTTCTGAGCCGAGGCGTTGGACCTGCATCCTGAGTGATTAGAAGGACCTCTCCACGCAAATGCCAGCTCAGAGGCCGTGGCCGGGGACCAGCTTGCCATGTCCAAGGAACGCATCTTCCATCATTTACGATTGTCCCCGTGATTTGCTGCATAACAAACGGTCCCACACTTCAGAGCTTTAAGTGACCTGTTTATTTTGCTGATGGCTTTGTCCGCGGTAGGAACTTGGGAAAGGCTCCGCGGGGCTGTTGGCTTTGATGCACTTGACAGTGAGGGCGGCTGAGGCAGAAGGACCCACCATGGAGATGGTTCTTCACTCACGTGTCAACACCCTGTTGCTGCCTGGACTCTCCAGGGCAGAAGCTGCCAGTCTTCTGAAAGCCTAGGCCCAGAAGTTACGATGCTGCTGGTCTGCTGTCACTTCTGCCCAGTTCTACTGGTCAGAGAGGCCAGTCCTCTTTTTTAAAGGGGCGGATAAGTATGCCCTCCCTTCCTTCCTCCCTCCCATCCTCCCATCCGCCTTTCTCTATTGAGATATAATTGTCATATAACATTATATTAGTTTTAGGTATACAGTGTATTTGTATATACTCTGAAATGATCACCACAATAAGTTTAGTTAATATCTGTATGCTTACAATGTTCTTTTTTTCATGATGAGAACTTTTAAGATCTACTCTGTTAACAACTTTGAAACATAGCATACAATCCAGTCTCATTAACTGCTGCTTTTGCACATTACATCCCTGTGATTCACTTATTTTATAACTGAAAGTTTGTACTTTTTGACCCCCTTACCCATTTTACCACCCTCTCCCCACCTCTGGCCACCATCAGTCTGTTCTTTGTTTTTGTGAGGTTGGATTTTTTTTTTTTTTAGATTCCGCATATAAGTAAGATCACACAATATTCGTCTTTCTCTCTCTGACTTATTTCACTTCAGTGCCCTCAAGGTAATGGGCCGCCACCTCTCCATGGAAGGAATGTGAAAGAAATTGTGACCAGCCCCAATCACAGCAGATCCTTAAAAAGTAACTAGAAATTCTGTGTAAATGGCCGGGGGCCCAGACTTCCGCAGTCTAACACCACAAACCCATGAACTTGAGCCAACGGCCTTTGGAATCCAGCCTGTGCCTTGTCACCAGCATGGAAGTACGTGAACTGTGAAATCTGTGAATTGGGGGTTGGGATGGAAAACATAAAACAAAACGTCAGCTTCTGTGTGTGAGTTTTCCTATGTAAACTGGTTCTGGGCTGATCCTAGAGAACTAAGAACAAAAGGTAACACATAAGCACAGTTCAGCTATTGAGAGTATTTGGCCTCTAAATAGTCCATGAAACAACTTACTCTGGTCCATACATGATTTAGCCAGGAGAATTTGATTTATTAGATTTGTCCCCTTAAGGAAGATGATTGATTTGGTTGAAATTAGAGTTCTCTTCTAAGTTGTGAGAGAAAGGAAGCAAGGCGTAGGGGCTTGTAAGACCCCGTATTTCAGCTATAACAGCCCTTGGAGAGAAGGAGAAAGACCGTGGGAACGGAGAATCTTCTCTGATGGATAGGAGATTGTGGGGCAGAGGCTCGAGGTGAGGATAAAATAAACCGCCTCAGATAGACTCCAGCTGGTCCTGAGTTTGTTCTATGTCAGTGTGGTGCTTCATAGAGCAAATCATATTTTGTATTGTCTCATGTCCCAAGTCTAATGTTTGCCTAATGCTAACAGATGGCTTCACTCAAGGTGCAGCTGAACTTAAAAAGGGTTGCTTATTGCTGGTGGCTATTAGTCAAGATGAAATTGAACCTGAAAATGCGTCAACAGAGTTTGCATTCATAGTCCTCCCTTATTTCCCCAGATGACTCTATTTCTTCAGCATCCTTTTCATGCGCTGAGACTCTAGAATGATCCTGTTAAATGAGCAGCTCTTTCTGTCCCTAATTGATATGTCCGCTTAGGCAAGGATCCCACTTTCCTGTCTACTTTTTGGGGAGGACACTATTGTTTCATCTGGAGCAGTGTTTTTATTATTCGTTATTACAGTGTTACAGTGTTAAAATGGATGGATTGACCTGAATGAAAAATTTCATGGCAGTCCTAACAATTCAGTGGGAAAGTCCATTTGTGGTCATACTGTCATTAAAATAGGACCTGGTCCTTCAAACCCCACACTCAGATGCTGTCTCTACCTACAGACCAATCGTCTGGGTTTTTAATAAGATATGTTTTTGGAGGGCTTGACTTAAATGCAAAAATCAGTTGAATGAATCCCGTATCTCTTGACTCATAAGTCTTCCGTGAGGGGAGAATGCATCACAGGTTGCTGTTCTGAAACTTGAACCTGGGGTTGGATTGTGTCTTAGCTTAGTATCTGCCTGTGGGAGGGACCAAACGCAGTCATCGCTGTCATTTGCCCTGGCTCTTGTCTCTTCTTGCTTTACACAAGTGCCTGTTTCTTAAAAGTAACCCCCAAGCACATTAAGGGCCTTGGCAAGTGATTTTCATGAACAAATCTGGTCACTTGTTGGGTCAGGGGCTTCTTTGTTTCTTTGTCTGCTTTGTTTCTTTGGCAGCCCGTGTGTCCCCGGGGCTGTGGCCTTTGGCCAGGCCCTGCTGTGCTGCTTCTTGCTCTCTTCCTCTGCAGCCAGGCCTGGGAGCTTCCTCGGTTTCTAAGCTGGGTGCTGGGCCCCTGTGAGGCGAGGAGGAGAAAGCTGTGTTCCCCCCTGCAGCCCCTAAGAGGGTGCCATTACCCTGCTGCTTGTGCCGTGCAGGGCTGCCAGAGGGCAGCGGCTGTGGGGGTCTTGGTTACGGCTGTGTGTGCACAGTGACCAGCCGCCGTCCATGGGGCTGCGTTCAGGGCCGAGGGGACGGGGGCAGGCGGCTGCTTTTGCACGTGTGCCTGTTCTCTGACCACTAGCCTTCGGGTCCGTATCAAACCCTCTGGGTCTGGTGCCCAGGACCGGGCAGCAGGCCTGAAAGTCAGACAGATGCTCAGCAGGCCCAGGTCCCAGCTCTGTCACCTGCCAGTTGTGTGACCTGAGGCAAGCCACTCAGCTTTTCAAGTTTCAATTTTCTCATCCTCAAAAAGGAATCATAATGACATAACACTCAGAGAAGTTGGGGCACAAGACCCCAGCTCCTGGCCCAGAGCTCCAGGAACCTGGGACCTTCCTTCATGTCAGCAGTGCCTTCCGTATGCTAATGAGGGGACTCAGCAGCATAGGTTCCTAGGGAGCTTCAGGATGGGAGCTGGTTGCCAGAAAACCCACCAAATAATCAGAGTGGGGACTTTCAGCCCCACCCCTGACCACCAGGAGGGGAGAAAGACTGAAGGCTGGGTTCAGTTACAGAAGGCCAATGGTTTAAGCCCGCCTGCGCAATGAGACCTTGACTAAAAAAATGTTGGGAAGATGAGGACTGGGGGGAGCTTCCAAGTTGGTGAACCTATCCCCATCCTGGGAGGGGCAACACCCCAACTCCATAGCGGGTCCTGAGCCCTGGATCCCTCCAGATCTCCTCTGACTGCTCATCTCTGTCCTTAATCATGAATATAGGACTTTCCTGAGTTCTGTGAGTTCTAACACATTTTTGAACCTACGGAGGGGTCCTGGGAGCCTCTGAAGTTGTAGTCAGCTGGGTAGAAGTGAGGGTAGTCTGGGGACCCCAAGTGGAGCTTTTGTCTGAAGTGGGGGGCAGTCTCATGGCACTGAGCCCTTAGTTAACCTGTGGGGTCTGCAGGTTACAGCCGGTGGTGTCAGAAGTGAGTCGAATTGTGGGCCACCTTCGTTTGTGCCAGAGGATTGGAGACTTGGTGTTGGAATGATGGGCTGGGTGTCGGGGGAAACCCAATGGGGCCGAGTGAAGTAAGGACCTAGGAAGTGGGCGCTCCTAGGATGGCAGTGCTGTTGCTGTTTCACTATGAAGTAAAAACAAAATGTAACAAAAATACATCTAGTGCTGGTTATGTGCAAGTAGCTCATTGACCTCATTCACTCCCTATAATGACTCCGAGAGTTAGATACGCACTACGAGTATTATTATCCCATTACTCCCATTTAACAGATGGGGAAGTTGAGGTGCAGGGAGGCTCAGGTACTTGTCCAAGCTCACACCGTGAAGAAGCGGTGGCTTCCAATCCAGGCACATCGCTACCTGAGTGTGTGCTCCACAGCTTTACAAGATGCTGTTGTAATCGGTCCTACTATCACTGCAGTTTGCTCAGGGAGGTCTAAGGAGCCAATATCATATTAATCGGGTGTGGGAGCTGATCAGAGAAAGCTGACATCATAATCAGATAGTCATACAAATTTGCTCCCGAACTAGGTACCAGCAGTTAAGTGTGCAGTCGCTTAGTCAGGACTTGGATTATTAATAACTTTTATTTCTCCAAAGACGTTTCCATCCTCTCAGGGAAAGATGTACAGGTGTGAGCACCTACACACACTTGGAGGGACCGGTGTCTTCGGGTTTCATGGACTCCTCTTGAGGAAGTCCCTCCCCCTGAGGTTGAGCACCAGGTGTGCACGCAGCACCCGCAGCGCTCTGCAGACCCCGCGGCCGGGCCAGCGGCGTGCGCCTGGGCCCTGGCCCGGCCCAGAGGGGAGCCAGCCGTGCAGATGGAGGGAGGAAGGGCCATGTCGGGGGCCTTGACAAGCTGTCAGCGTGACCCGCACAGCCATTCCTCACAGCAGAGCCTGCACAGCGCCAGGCCAGCGGGGGGCTGTAAATAAGAGGCATCTGGAAGCAAGACCCATTGCAGCAGACCGCGTCACCAACAAGTGAATGGCGTTTCTTTTCTTTCTTTTTTTTAAACCTGGTATAGCCTATCTAAGGCAACTACTTCACCATGCTCTGACCCATTATATTCCTTAATCCTTGCAAAGGCCCTAAGACGAGTGGGCTATTAGGATGACAAGGCATCCTGGTTTGCATGTTGTCCTGAGGCAGGTATCTGAAGAACCCTTTTTTTATTTTCCAAAATGCCCCAGGTTGGAGAATAACTTATAGGTCACCCACAGTCTGATGTTTATTTTATGGAAGAGGAAACAGGCACAGAGCAGAAGGGCAATGATTCACTCAAGGCCGCGTGGCAGGTGGGAGTGGAGCTGGATTCTCACTCAGTGCCCAGGCCCTGCGGGCCTCTTCTGCTTCTCCCTCTCTCTCACAGCTAGTCTCTCGGGGAACTAGAAGCTCATTGGAGTGATTCACTATGTTTGGAACTGCTCTTTCCGAGTGACCTTCAGAGTAATATTTTTTAAAGAACATTTTTGATGTTAGCAAATCATGATCCTTGGAGGATAGCCTTCATTTTCGGAAATACCCTGAACACTTTCAGAGCCAGGTCTTCTGAATGGGGTGGGGAATGATGCTGGGCAACCCCGTTTCAGAGCCACATCAGAAGCTTAGTTTGTATGAGCGCGTTGTTTCTTTGGATGCTTGTTTGGCTGGTGAAATTGGCTTTGGAAAAAAATTCTCCAAGAGTCGTTCTGCAGATGTTTTGGATGGTGACAGCATCATTTAAGGTACATCCTAAGGTAAGTTATTATTTTTTTTAGTCTTTTTCTCATATTGTGTCCAGACTTTTGGAAGCTAAGCATTTTTAGGTTGGGATAAGTGGCTGAACTTGCCTAGGTGATTGAAATTCCTGGCCTCAGATGAAGAAAATAAATCAGTTCATTTCCTGGAACTCGGATTTCTATTAGCCCAATTCCCAAGCGTTCGTGTTCCACCAAGTGGATTCCAGTGGGTGTCATCGTCCTACTTAACACCTGTCTTTCAACTAATGGTACCGTTTTGGATGGGTTTACCTTAAAAGTAACCATTTTATGTTTTAATTGAACTTTCTAATTTACCAAGCAATGTCAATTCTGTTATTTTTTTCTTATTAATTTGAAAACAACCAAAGGAGTAATGCAAGTCAGGTTTTACCACCTGGCGTTACAGGTTAAGAAAGGCAGGCTCTGGAGACAGTGCCTTGCCTATTGTCACGTAAGCATAAGGGACAGAATCTTGACTTGAGGGTGCTCAGGGCATCTAGCTCTGGTAGCTTTCTTTCCACTGCAGTCAACGCCCTTCCTCTTGCTTATTCTGTTCTCAGAGATAATTACATCTCTGTCCGTTTTCTATGGTGGCTGTAACGAATTGCAACAAACTCGGTGGCTTAAACACTAGAAATGTTTTCTCTTATGAGTATAGTTGCAGTAACTGTGAGGGGGTGAACTCATGTTCTCAGCAGGACCACATTCACTGTGACTCATTTTCTTGCCTTTTTCAGTTTCTAGAGCTGCATCTATTGGGTTCCTTGGCTCATGGTCCCTTCCTTCACCTTAAGGCCTGCAGGGCAGCACCTTCCAATCTTTTCTTCTCTGTTCTGTCTTCATACTGTCTTCTCGATGTTTAAGTCTTACTCTTATTACAAAGGGAATATTTTATAAGGATCCATGTGATTGCATTTAGAACCCACCTTGTTAATACAGGACATTCTCTTTGTTTCAAGGTTCTTACCAGCCGATCAGAATCCTTTCCTTAGATTTTTAGATTGAATCTAGGGAGGCAAATATTGTAGGCATAGGAGATTAGAGCTGCCTGTTTCCACCATGTACTGAAAACAAGGAAGGACCTGACTGGTTAATTTGTCATTTTTTTTACTCCTGAAATACATAGCATTCTCATCATGGAAAGTCCATTCTTAAAGACACAGGGGCCTGACTTCCTGCCTTGGTGGGAGAAAGTCAGGAGGTAAGAGCGGCCGTCTTGATGTGTTTGAGGCCACTGAGAAACTTTTAAATTTTCAAGAGGTTGTTCTGGTACGTTAACTAATCAATAGATCACCTTGGTACGTACGTATATTCACCTTCACGGCTACACAAAAGATACCTTCAGTCCTGATTGAACTTATCACACATTGATTTCTGCTCTCTCCCAGACCAAACTAAAATGATGGAAAAGGAGTTAAAAAGTTATAAACCTACACAGGCAAGGAGCATAGGAGAGAAAACAGTAGCCAATTAAAGATGTCAACAAATATCAATGCAATTAAAAGCAGATGGATGAATGGCAGCTGGGTTGGCAGAGCAAGAAAGCTGGAACTGAGTTGTCCGGGAACGGAATTCCAACAAAAAGCAAGCCGTAGAATCCTAGACAGACTTTAAACTGGAGCCTACAGACGCTGCTGAAGATGCATGCGTAGTCAGTTCAGGGGAGGGAGCTCTCGTTTCTATGACTGTCTGTCATCTTTGAGTAGCTTTCCTATATTAGGGGAATCTGAAGTTAGGGGTCTTGCTTCCCAAATCTGCGCTTGATTTTAACCAAAAGGCCGAGAAGTGACACTGATTCCCCAATCTGAACTCTCATTCCCAGCTTCTCCTTTAGATAGTCATGTGACCTGGCTGTGGCAATCAGACACACAGAATTTTAATTTGGAAGTGAGCAGAGGAAAGAAGATCTCTGTGTGTTTTCATTTCGGAAGCAGAAGATTTAGACTTTGAGTGGAAGCCGTCAACCAGTGGTTGTAAGGTCAAGTTTCTTATATAGAATTGGCATTGGTGGGGGTGGGGGAATAGTGAGAGCAGTGATAATCTAGTGCCCAGCAGGGTAGCAGAGTCTGTGCAGATTTCCTCATCAGGCCTGTTCCGTGAGGGTGGTTTTAGGTGTACTAGAAGATTAGCCTGGTTCTTCAGCCTTCCCAAAGATTCAGCGTTGGGGAAGCCGGGATGGCTCAGCGAGTTAAGCACTCGCTTTGCAGCCCTGGGGACCAAGGATTGAATCCTGGCCCTGGCCTGTGTGGATCCATATGTTGAGCTGGGGTGCCCAATTGCGGGAGGCCCCCAATTTGGTTCTCGCCCCCGGTTTGGCATTCATCTATGGAGACTGCTCAGGGCCCTCCCCCTTCTCTCTGTTTCTCTGTCTCTTTCTCTCTGTTAAAAACAATAAAATAAATCTTAAAAAAAAAAAAAGACTCAGTGAACCACACAACAGTTAATAAACTCTTTTACCATTTACACTATCAGATTACAATTTGAAAAAAAAAGAAACCCACAAAAAGCCAAAACAAACAAACCAAAAAACAACCCTGTTAATACATCTGTAATAGATGGTTTTATTCCCGGATACCCTTTCCCACTCGAAAGAACCAGATAATGGATTCTCCCCCATAGCATCTGGAGAAAGGAAATTTGTCTCTAAAGAAATCCAATCAGTGAGTCCCAGATTAAGGACATCAGGAGCAATGAAGAGCTGCTTTCAGACATTAAAATGAAATAAGGTTAGAGACTTCTCAATTAATCCTCCCCCTCTTCTCACTTTCCAGAACATAGGCAGCCAGGTATATATTCTCCAGGTAGAGATGGAAAATTTTTCTTGAGAGTAATTGACCACTCCAAGAGAAACGACCTCCAATGAATTAGATACGATTCCATCCAATTACCTTCCAGTAAAGCCCCACCTACTCTCAGAGAACTGCCAATCAGCTTTGTCATTGCCTCTCTCTTAAATACCAATGGATGCATCGAAGTCACCAGATTTTTTTAGGACATCTTCTATTTTTAAATGATAAACACCAAAGCAAATACTGTGAGAAAATGAACTTGATGAATACAGTGATATTGAAGTGAGCTGCAGGCACCTTAATTAAAAACGCTATAATTAATATTTCCAGAAAGAAAAGAGAATACATTAACTGATGAAACAAAATACAGGGCTATTTAAAAAAAGGATAGAAGAACAAAGAGCTCTTGGAAGCAAAGTATTGCTCTTTGGAAGCAAAAATGAAAAAAACCATTAGGAGGTTGGATGTTAATGTTGAGGGACTCTCCTAGAAAGTAGAACAAGAGAATGAAGACATGAATAGAGGAGAGAAGTGATGAGAAAATTAGAGAATCAATCCAGTAGGTTCAACTACTAACCAAGAGAGATACAACAAAAGAAGAATTAAAAAAATTATATATACCAGGGTTGCCAAAAGTACATATCCATTTAAAGAGATGTTATCTATGTACGATTTTCGAAATTGAATTATGGTAGCAATGTGTAGTATGACATTCACTGAAAAGATGGCATTAATCAAATGAAAGCTAGTGTTCACCACGCGACAGGCAAGGCGGTCAAAGGAAATGGCAGGAGCATGGTTATCAGTGGAGGAGAGCAAGACCATTTGGAAGTGGTATTTGAGAATCGAGAACATTGTGGATGTATAACTACAATAGAGGTGTGAGTATGCAGCAGAACCTCCAACACGCCTAACAATTGCACACAATTGGTAAATGGAAACAGCATGCACAGAGATACAAGTGGACACTTTGTTCGATGTGGCTCAAGCAGTAGTTCGCCATAATCAGAAGTGTCTGGGTGCTGATGATAACCGCTTAGATCCCCTCTTGTAACTGCAGAAGTCAAATGTGACTTGTATTCATCTTTTGTTATCGGTATATAGTGAGTATTACAATTTTAATACAGTTTTTTTCTTTCTTAAAATGTGTATACATTTTTTTTGGTGCCCTCTCTATATTGAGAGCCAAAGAACTTGAATCTCCAATTTGAAAAGACTCACTGTACTCAGCACATGAGTTTACATTAAGGCGCATTACTATGAAATTTCAAGGCACCAGGGATGAAAAGAGAAGATGCTAAAAATTTCCCAAGGAGAGCAAACTGATCACATATCAAAGGATCAAGAATTACAATGAGATCCCATGTCTCAGCAGCAAATTTGGAAGCAAGAAGTAAGGAGGTGAGCAATGGCTTCTGACATAGATACCCGTATGCCTCCCAGCTGTCAATCCAAAATGCAGGTAGAATGCAAAATGTGGGAGGTCTCAAAACATTTACATCCAGGAAATTACTGGGTGATTTGCTCTACCAAGCAAGAGAAGACATTAAGAAATAAAACAGGGGAAGCCGGGATGGCTCTGGGTTAGGCGCTCACTTTGCAGCGCTGGGGACCGAGGATCGAATCCCGGCCCCCGCACATGCAGACCCATATGCTGAACTGGGGGGTGCCCCCAGTTCAGTTCTCTCTCTCTCTCTCTCTGCATCTCTCTCTCTCTCTCTCTCTCTGTCAAAAAACAATAAAAAAAAAAAAATAATAAAATAAATAAATAAATAAATAAAACAGGATTCTGGAGACATGGAACCTACTCTGAGAAGGAATAAAGGGATTCTTAGGATAACAATGAATATATTTCTTAGTGTGACAGTTGTTCAGGGGCCGCAGTGAGCAGGAAGAAAGAGGCCTTTTGCCAAAAAACAAAAGCAAAGCGCCCCCCCCCCCTGAAATCCCTACAGGACTTCAAAGGGAAAAAATACAGTACTGATAGATTCCCTAAGGAGTTGGACCTTTTTGAAAGGGTTTTTGTAGTTTTAGCAGAGAGTCTGTAAGATTGGTAATAATTAGAAAACTAAGTAGATGAAAAATAAAGACAATTACTAGCTTCAGGGAACACAAAATTTTGCATACGAAAGGAAATGCAAGCATGATATACTACTGGTTTCACTCATGAATGGTAATTGTATAGTAATAATTTTGTCACTACTGATAGAATCTACACTGTGATAAAGCTGTATTTATGAAGAAGGTAGAAGTGAATGTGTGTGGCAAGGGGTGGGGGCATAGGGTATAAGAGGCCTAAACCCTTATTTTTCTATAGAAGGGAATTAATAGATAATCCGTAAAAATAATCAAGGGGTCAAAATAAACATATAGAAACACAAAGATAGGTGTTGGAAAAAAAGGAGGTTCAAAGGAGTTGAACAAGCTTGGCTCTGGGGAACAGGACTCAAGGGCAGAGAACTGCTCTTTTGCATTGTAAGCCCTGTGCGATTGTTTTTCAAAAGTATGAACATGCATTACTTGATTCAAATTCAAGTTCAACTTCAAAACCAGCTAAACCTTGGAAAAAATTCTTAGATCAACAGGAACTTTCATCCTGTTATTGGGACTGTAAATTAGTCCAGTCATATTGGAAAGCTGTTTGGCAGTATCTACTGAAGCTGATTGCACACACACTGTATGATATAGCAGTTCAGTTCCAATAGAGATGTGTACAGTCATATGCCCAAAGTACAAGCATGTCCATAGCTGTGCTGTTCATGATCGCTGGAGACGGAAGAACAAAGTGTACGTCCTCTGTGCAGTGACTTCCATATGTTCACACAAGGGAGTGCGCTGTACTAATTAATACAAATGAGCTACTGTTACTGCAACGCCAAAGGATGACCCTCACAAACACCGTGCTGAGCAAAAGCAGCCAAGCACCAAAGAGCACATGCTATGTGATTCGATGTATACAAAGTTCAAAACCAGGCAAAACGAGCCTACGGTGACACAGGTTAGGGGATTGCTTGCCTTTGGGAACGAGGTGGAGGAGGGTGGGAACTGAGGTGCGTGTGAAGGGAGCTCATGATGTTGGGCAGTGTTTAAATTCTTGGTCTGGTTGCTGGTAAGACGAGACTGTTCACTTTGTGAAACTTCATCAAGCTGCACTCTACTGATTACACTCTTCTGAATGTGGATAATACACATTTGGCTTGCAGTTCACTGCTGCCCGTGCTGGAGAAATGTAGGAAGTATGATTTTTTTTATTTTGTTGCTGGTTGCTTGAGTCCAGTTAACAGAGAGTATACTGTGTTAACATTAAGTGAATAACCTTTAAAACTGTTTATTAAATAAAACATGCATACTTCTGTAAGAGCAGCTCAGCCCAGCTGGGCCAGAGAAATCTGTTCTGGAAAATTAGGAAATTACTAAATAACTTGTGAAAATACCTTCAAAAATCTCAGCAAGTTGAGTATGGTTCTTTCTGGGTTCTTGCCTTTTTACTTCAGTTTAAGGATTATTTTGGGTCTGTCTTCTTTGCGTATTATTCTACATTAAGCTGCCTCAAGGTGTTTTTTGTTTGTTTGTTTGTTTAAATTTCTCCCATCGTTAATGATGACTTTGCAACTATTTTAAACATTGCAATGGACACAGGTCTTCCTTTTGCTTCCTGGATGGCCTGCTCATGGTTTTAGGCACAGTTCTGTTCAAAACACAACAAAAGCAGAACAAGGAAGACTAACACTACCTACTAAAGGAAAGAAAAGTTTTTCTGGGGCTGAGGAGGTGGGGCTGGAATTCTCCTGTTTGCCCTTTCATATTATCCAGGAATCTCACGCCCTGAACTAATATAATACATCAGTGACCTTGGTTTTTCCCAGACATGTTTAAGAAGATGGGACATTCATCTTGCCTTTAACCTTTTACATTATTTGTGTTAGAAATCTTTGTTGTGCAAGTCTTGGGAGGAGAGGAGAGCGAGCAGATTACATGCTCTTGACCTTCACATCGTCACACTCTAAAGCACCTCATGCAGGCACGTGCCTTGCTATCTTGCTCCAGATCAAGGGAAAGCAAAGGGAGACCCTCTTGAAAGTTCAGCCACTTCCACTGAATTATAATGGGAGGATTTGCAGGATACATTAAACAGCCAAGTTTGGTTGTCATTGGCTTCATATACACCATGGGTTTGTGCCTGACCATCAGCAGCCCACAAAGTGAGGACTTTCTCATGAAACAGTCTGGAGGGGGATACACTAGGCGGGAAGCCACCAGGAATTGTTTAGGACACAAAACAGAACTTGGGTACCATCAACTGCCTTTGGTCTCTTCCTTTTCCAAGACTGATGATTATTTGGGGCCAAATCCAGCTATTAGATGGAATGGGGAATTACGAGTGTATAGAATGGTGGCAATTAGTCATTTAAATGCATGTGATTCTCACTGGCTTTACAACATATGTAATATAGTTATTATACTATACTCATGTAATACTGTAATTATATAGTATGAATATATGTAATGCATAGTAATAATACTTTAATATTTATGAAGAGGAAGGAAGTCCCTGTGAAGCCCGGACACCTAGACTCACATCCCTGTAGTATTAGTGTGAATTTGGGCCACTTTCTTGCTTTCTCCCTGTCCCCACTGCTGTCTCTATTGCATGAAAGGTGATTATGCCTACACTGAAAGTTTGTTAGCACTTTGTACTTGTGCATTATTAGCTGCTGGGCATTTCCCTCTTCCTGCAAAGTTGCCTTTTGAACAAATCTTAGTTTCTATCTGTCTGTATTCATGTATTGAAACAGCTGGGACAGAGATTTATGCCTCTGTGTATTCCCAGTGCTTACAACAGTCTTGCAGAGAGCAAGCCACTGAAGTCATCTCTTAAAAACAAATATTAGATCTTGCTTCCCGGCATACAACCCTTCATTTGTGCAAACCCCCCCTCCCCCCCATACACATGCACTTGGAATGCAATTCAAGCATCTTGTCCTAGTCCACATAGCCCGCCTTCTCCTCTAATTAATGCCATCTCTTCATGGCTCGATTTCTCACTCGATCCCAAATGCACCTGCCAGGTAGTGCATGCCTCAATGATCAATCTGAACAGCTTCCTCTGCTTCTTGGTATAACTGGCTGCTGCTCATCCTTCCAGGGTCACCTTGTGCCTTTCCAGGAAGCAAACTCTGGGATGGAATTTAGTATGAAGGGTGTTCCTTATGGGTGACCCTCGGGCTCACCCCCAGGGGAGGGAGCAGAATGGAGCTGGAGGCAGCTGAGGGAGACACCTGAGTCTGACGCAGCCGCTGCTGACCACATGGGGGCTCTGGGGTCGGAATGCCCCTGCAGTGTGGCCTCCAGCTGGTAGCCACAGCCAGACCTTTCACTCTCTCAGGCTTCACTCTGTAATGGAGGTTCCTCCTCCTGCTGGGAAGGATGTGACCTTAGGGAGGTGACTCTGCAACTGAGGCCGTGCCTGAGAGGGCCGACAGCTGCAGCCTGAGAGCCAACAGTGCTTCTAGGCATGCGTCCCTCCTTAGAAGACAGATGCGGGCAGCATGCCAGTGCCCACCACACAGCCTGCCCTGACCACCGTGTCTGTCCTGTTATTTTCTGAGTCTCATTATTTCCTCTGTTTTCATATTGTTTCCCCCACTGAGCTGTGGGCTCCATGAGGACAGAAGTCATGTCTGTCTCATTCCTTGTGTCATCAGCTCATTGCAGGAGGCTTCGTATGTAGGCACTTAACATGGATCTGTTGAGTGAAAGAATGAATAATGAGTGCTTAATAATAAGTTATCAAAGGATACCTGTCCCTTAGAGAAGCACTGAGCTTGCAAAGGAGGGCTCAGGCCTTGCTCGGTCTCTGCCATTTATCGTTGGATAAGACCACGTGCAAAGTGAACACCAGAACTCCGTGTTAACACTTTGATCTTCATGAACAAGAGAAGACTGGCAGGTGTCAGTGCAGGGGCAATGGCTGTGAGGGTGGTAACTCTGCACACATCCTGCTCCTCGACTCCAGGAGACAGAGAGATAGAAGGGGGACCCAGGACCCCCTCGGGCAGAACCAAAGACAGAGCACCTCCAGCGACCTGAAGACAGTTAGGCCTCCTTCACAGACATGTTCTCTTCCTTGTTGCCTCACTCAGCTGAACACGTAGAGCTCGAATACTTTAAAACCCATCAGGCAACAGGAAAAATAAAGTCCTCCCAGAAGTAAAGTGTGCTTACCAAACTGAGGGCTGTAAGCAGCAGTGCAGGTTTTTCTGCAGCAAGACTGACACGCACTCATGGCCCTGCTGCCTTGTGCTGCAGGCTGTTGATGGGCCAGAGAGCAGCTTTGCCAACGGCCTCATGCTCTCTCTTCCAGGCGAGGAAACATTTTCTCAGCATGCATCCATTCATTCAGACTTCCTTCTTTTATTGATTCATTTACTCATTCATTGGACAAAAGGAATTCCCCCATGATACTTGGGGAAGGGAAGACTGGGTTGATAGGGTTCATTTATTTTTTAGATTCCACTCATTTTGAACAAGAAAGAAAAGGACCCCAAATATGCTTGTAGAGTTAAGGAATATTTTGCTGCTTGTTCCTATCATCATATACGTAATAGTCACAGCATCTAAATACTGGGTTTAAGAGTGACAAATTTTAGATAAAACTGTTGAGTAACCCTCTCGGGGGCACAGGCTGGGTAGGGTAAATGTGAAATATATTGGCATTTTTGTTTACTTTTTGTTTTTGTGTTTTCTCAAGCCTTCTGCTTTGTGAATGTATTACATTGTAATCAGAAACAAAGCTATTGCTAAAATTCATCATGAGTCCAAGCTATTTTATTTTGAAAAAGTGAGAAGCCCTCCCAGTAGGGATTTACTTAGAGACTGCAAGAAGCAGTCGCTTTCCTTTAACTCATCATTTTATACATGTTCTTACGGATTGCAATGTGTCATCTTTGTCAAATTATTTTCTGTTTCCGTTTAGTATTATATTGTGAACTATTTTTCATGCCATTAGATATTCTTTGAAAGCATTTAAAATGACTACGTAGTCTTCTATTCCATGGCTAAGCCATCCTTTAGTTAACCATTCCCTTACTGTTTGACATTCAGGTTGTTTCCTGCTATTTTGATTTATAAAACACTATCATAAATATCTGTGTGTATAAATGGTTGTGTGCCTCTGAGGATTCCCTGGGGATGAATTTTGAGAAATAAAATGCAGAACCAAGAGCACACTCAGTTTAAGACCCTCACACGTAGTGCCCTCCTGAGAAGCTGTGTATAAGGGTCTCCGTCCCACCGGGGGCTTCTTGGCCTTGCTTTTGGCACAGACACCCTCAGCCTTGGGACAGAAGCTGGTGGAAGGAAAATGCCTCAGGATTCTTGGGCTCAAGTTCCCATCTCCTGTGTAAGGTGAGGTGAGAGGCTGCCCACTTGGCCCCACTTTCCTCTCCCGCAACATTGGTGTGATGAGACCGACCCTCCTGATTGTGGTAGAGACTCAGTAATAATCTGTCGGACTGCCCCTGTGCTGGGCTTTGCATCGCTGCTTCCATGTAAACGTGGAAACCAATACGGAATAATATACGGAAAGTGCTGTCTGTGAAAGAGTTTGGCAAGCTGGGCTTCCTTGTCCCCAAGAAACTGTTGCTGTAGCTTTTGGGACCAGCAAATAGTAAATGGTGTCACTTAATGAGAATGGGGAGGCATGCATTTTGATGCAGCCATTCACTTTAGGGTTTATTGCTTAAAGTAACTAAAGCTTGACTTTAAATTGTCACATTAAGAAATAATAGATACTTGACTTGCAACTTTGATTAGTTTTTAAGGATCTCGTCATTCCTGACCAGGGAAGAGGACTCTGGGGGCACCCTACTTCCTTCCTTGTTCAGGGCTCGCTGATATGACTTTAGGGTATTAGGGAATGGCACAGTGTTTTCATCTGAAATTAAAACCTTGATTTTATTGCTGATTTACGGCATACTAATGCCTGGTACTTACTTTCCTTACTCTTTCTCTTGTTCCCTCAGCTAACGGGGGATAAGAATTATCTCAAATCCCATGACCCAGGAGTAGTTACCACTAATATTTTAGCGTACTTCCTTCTTGATTGAATTCAGATGTATTCCCAGATATGGATGCAAAATATGCTAATAGAATTGGTTTTCAAGGTATATATTTTATAAACTCATTTTCTTTTGTCATTAGTATTGTATCTTTAACATTTTATTATATCATTAACTGTTCTTTACAATATAATTTTTCATGGTTGCAGAATTTTCTGTCATATGGACATGGTATAATTTATTTAACCAAGACCCTATTGTTAGATATTTAATTTTCTAACTTGTTTTCTATCATAAATAATACTGCAATGAATATTCTAGTATAAGAATATCTGTGGGTATATCAATGGGAATTCTGAGTCAGAGAATAAGGACATTTCAACACTTCTTGCTATTTATCCCAAATTGCCTTCCATATACAATGGACATCTTTACCTCAATTAGCTCTAATGAGTGTCTCCATTTCATCAAACCACACTTACACTTGATATTGTCTAAAAAATACTTTTTTCATGATTGATGTGAAAATTACTTAGCTTTTTTTTTTTTTTCCTTTTGGTCCCAGTGGACGCGAACATTTTTCATGTGTTTTATGGCTCCATTATATCCCATGCCTGACACATTCCATCTCTGCTGCTTCATGGCTGAATGACCCTGAGCAACTTATTTAATCTTAGTAAGCTTCAGTCTCCTTATCTGAGAGATGGGTGTAATAATAGTAGCTTTCTCACAGGTGGTCCCGAGCTCATTCTCGTTTGTGCTCTTCACTCTTGTTTGAGTGCATTAAATGACATAAGACATGCAGAGGGGTTAGTAGGAAGTACTCAAAAATGGTCAATGCACTTATTATAAATAATGATCACATTAGTTTTACTTCTTATTCAGTTATTGTATCTGCCAAAGGAGAGAGATCAAATATATATTTTCTCTATTGCCATACAAGGTTCCATAGCTATGAGTTTTAATTCTAACCCTGCTCCTAGAGTAGCGCAGGATTGTGCCTAAGTCATTTGACTGCTGATGTTTCTTTGTTCTTACACTAGATGAAAACTCATGAACCACTCTATGCAGCTACCCTACGTATTAGAGAGTCTTTTGTAGTTCAGGATTTGGGTCTCTTCTGTAATATCTCTTGACAACTGACTATATAGTTTCTGTCTGGAAATGTCTTGCACTATAAATGTCACTCCTTAAGGAGCATCTGATTCCATGTTTGCACTGTTCTTGAACAATAGTGTTCTTTTTATTAGGTAGATCTCTACCCACCACTGCCATTTGGATCATACTTTATTGCGAGGGGGTATCCTGTATGTTGTAGGCTGGATGCCATGTGCTAGATGCCAGGAACACACCCTTATTTGCGACCAACAAAAGTGTCTCCAGACATTGACAAATGTCTTCTGAAGGGCAAAAATCATTCCCAATAGAGACCCAGTACTTGAATTAAACATCTGTGATTCTTTCCAGTTTCCTATTGAGCATTTGAAGTTTTGGGCCAAATTCACTAATCGGGACACTCTCCCCGAGATGCCTTCTAGTTTGTCAGTGGTCTGCTAATGGCGTGCGATAGCCTTTCGGACTGCTGTGCATTGGGGCACATTCCAGATATGGTTTGAGGAGGAGGGTGAAACAAGACATCTTTTTCTATTGTAGCCCATGACCCTACTGGGCTTTTACTTTACTTTATTTCAGTCATTTATGTAGTTCTGACCACCTCAACACATCTTTGGTTCTCATTTTACTCCTGGTCAATACTGACTCCTGAGGGCTATGATTAGAAAATGAACATGAGAACCCTGACTCTCCACACAGTTGCCAGACATAACGAAGATCATAAGCTCTGACAGGACCAGGAGTCACAGCCTCTTCTGCTTCCTCATCAACCCCAAGTGCTTAGGGTGATGCCAGGTACATGGTAGAGACTTATACATGTTAGGGTTCTCCAGAGAGACAGGTAGTAAGTAATTGGCTCATGTGCTTGTAGAGGTGTGGCAAGTCCAAAATCTTCAGGGTAGATCAGCAGGCTGGAAGCTAAGGGAAGAAGGGTTGCTGATCAAGCCAAAGGCCATCTGCTGGCAGAATTCCCTCTCTTGTGGGAAGTCAGCCTTTTTCTTAACGCCTTTAGCTGATTGGATGAGACTCATCCACTTTATAGACGGCAATGTGATTTACTCAGGTTTAGTAATTTAAATGTTAATCCTAGTCAAAAAATACCTTCCAGAACCATCTAGAAGAGTATTTGACCAAATATCTAGGTACTGTGGGCCAGCGAAATTGACATATAAAAGTAACAGCCAGAATGCTCAGTGAACATTGTTGAAAAACCATAGACCATTTGGATAGGCAAAGACTAAATGAAGTTTATTTTACTGATGATGAAACTGAGACCCAGAGTGATAGTTACAGATGCACGATCACTTGGGAACGGAGTCAGGACAAGATTCTCGCTTCCTCACTCCTTCTCAACTCTTTTTTCCCTGTAGAGACCATTGAACATCAAAGGTACTGCTTCCCAATTCCTGGATGTGGTTAAGGCCGCATCTGGAATTACTAACTGCTTCTCTTTCACTTCAGCTTCACTTGCTCCTTCCTACTTAAATCAGGGGTCCCCAACCCCCTGTTAGGTACCAGGCCACATAGCAGGAGGGGAGCTGCAGGTGAGCGAGGGAAGCTTTGTCTGTATTTACAGCTGCTCCCCATCATCGCATTACCACCTGAGCTCTGCCTCCTATCCGATCAATGGTGGCATTGGATTGTCATAGAAGTGGAACTCTAATGTGAACTGGGCATGTGAGAGATCTAGGTTGTGTGCTCCTTATGAGAATCTAATGCCTGATGATCTGAGGTGGAGCTGAGGCAGTGAGGCTAGTGCTGGGGAGCAGCTGCAAATACAGATGAACATTAGCAGAGAGGTTTGACTGCACAGAGATCATAATAAATCAATTGCTTGCAGACTCATATCAAAACCTTATCAGTGAGTGGCAAGTGACAATTAAGCTGTATCTAGTGGCAGGCTTTGTAATGGCAAGTGAGTTGTATAATTATTTCATTGTACAGGGTCTGGCAGAAATAACTGTCTGCTGGATCATTATCAGCTCATAAAAAGGGGCATTACTTCTTCTGGACCCTATATATTACAGTGTAATAATAATAGTTAATGATAATAATAATGTGCACAATAAATGTAATGTACTTGAATCATCCTGAAACCATCTCCCACTTCCCTTCCTGGTTCGTGGAAAAATTGTCTTCCACAAAACTGGTCCCTGGTGCCAGAAAGCTTGGGGACTGCTTGCAGGTTCCCCTACCCAAGCTCAGAGCAATCTTGTTATCAGACTGTGTGATAGATTTTAAGTGAAATGGCACCTCCTTCTTTTCTTAAGAACAAATTGATAGTAATAAGAATGTTTTTTCTTGTCCTCTTGGAAAACATAAGCATCAAATAAAAATAGTGGTTTTCTCTATAACTAAATGGATGGTTTATCCCCCAGGTTATTGACACAGGAAAATCTATAGTTTAAAAAAAAAAAAAAAAAGCAAATATTTTCAGCTAGGGTAATTCACAGTGAATAAGACAGCTACATTTTCCAATTGATAATAAAAATTAATTTAATATTTCATGTAAGGGCAGGAGAGTTCCAACCAAATGTGGTCTCTGGATCCCGAATTGAAACTGTAACAATTTCTTCTTCCTACTACAGAAAACACTCTATAGTGAGGTTATCATGATTACCCTGCCTTGTCTTTCTTTCTCTTCTCTTCTCTTCTCTTTTTACAAAGAAATACTTAGCGATTTGCATAGTGTTGGTTTCTTGAAACCCTCAGGTCAAGTTTCTTGGGCATATTCAAGCCAGTGGAACTTTTTCCAATGAAAAAATCTCATAAATTAAAAATGTGTCATTGATTGAAGAAGATGATTCTAAGTAGTGTTCTAGAATCATGTTTGTGGCTACAGCTGCTTAGAAACATTCTTTTAGGGGTCAGTCCTTATCAGCAGCAGCTGTGACCAGAGCATGGAGCACCCGGAAGGGAAGGGAGCAGTGATGGGCCTTAGGCAAGTAGCTGGGAAGGTCGCGAGCAGGGACCACACCTCCTGGCTCACCATAGGCTGCCTCCATTTATGCCTCTTATCCTGGCTGAGCTAGAATAGCACACACACACATCTTTGGCTGGCTCCTGAAACTCCTCTAGTGATTGCCTTACTTGGAGCCCTTGCATTTGCTGTTTGCTGCTTCAGCCCGCTGTGCCCTTTCCCCAAATATGAGCATGGCTGATGCTTCCATCCTTCAGGTCTTAGGTCAAATTGTCTTCTCCTTAGAGATGTTCCTCAGTTACTCTCTCTCAAAGTAAAGTCTGTTTTTTTCTTCTTCTGTGATCTGAATGTTTGTGTCCCCCCAACCCAAACCATATGTCCTAGCTCCCAAGGTGGTAGGTCGTGTTAGTAAGTGGAGCCTTTGGGAAGTGAGTAGGTCATGAAGGTGGAACCCTCATCAATGGGATTATGAAGGGGTCCTACAGAACTCCTGAGCCCCTTACTCTAGGTAAGGTCATAGTGAGCTTTGTGGTATTTTGTTATAGGGCACCAAATGGACTAAGACACCTTCATAGCATTCATTCAAGTTCAGTTCTCTTGTGTATTTATCTTTCAGTTTCTTTTCTGTCCCTCCCCACCCATGTCCCAAGTGCCTGGAACTATGAGTATGCCTAGCCAACAGCATGGTCTCAATAGTGTCAAATAAATAAATAACAGCAACAACAAATGAATGAATGAACTAGAAGGTGCTGTGTGAGTAGTTATAATAATGGATTGCTAGCAGTAGTAATAGATAAACTTTCAATCTAGTGGCTTATTGGAAGCAAAGTTTATTTTTTTACTGATGTCAAGTCCAATCAGTCATGATGGGATGACAGTTTAGACAGTGAGGGCAGAGTCTCTGCTCCATAGAGTCATTCGGGGATCCAGGCTGACAGAGGTTCTCCTGCCTTTGATAGGGGGTCTCTTAGCTGGCTGGTTAGCTCAGTTGCTTAAAGCATGGTGCTAATGTGTGGCTGTCTTAGGCATTGACATCCAGCCAATAGAGAGGTAGACAGAGCGTGGAGGATGGTGCAGGAAGTTTTGATGGTCCAGGTCTGGGAGGACTTTATATCACTTGTGTTCTTAGCTTTTTTGGGGTGTGGGTTGGGGAGGTTAGGGTATGATGAGCATGACCCTTCCTAGGTACAAAGGGGGTAGACACACGTTAGAAAACTGCTTCTCAGTAACCACCTTATGAAGGAACGCGTAACTTGTAGCAGACAGTTAGTTACCTTGGCTTCTACTGCTACAGCCATTAGTACCCAGTGCCACTGGCACTGCTAGGGCATTGGGAGTTCCCTAAGGGCCGAGATTGTCTGCTTCATCAGCTTGAGCGGAGGGCCTAGCACAGCCAATATTTGAATGAATAACCAACCATCTCTTGATCACCAGCTATATTCAGGGCACCAGGTCAGACAGGAAACTTAACATGGTGTGATCACATGGTATGAACTCCATAAAGACTTAGAATTAACAAAGAATTATTTGTCCTTTGGGCAGACCAAACCCTGACTCCATCACAGATACCGCAAAAAGCAGAAGATGTCAGAGCAAGTTCTGAAGTGACTATTTCCACTCCAGAAGGAACAGAACACAATACAAGACTCTAAGAATAAAATACATCAGCTCAAAAAACTGCACGGAACTGCCCTTTAGCCCCACTCTTTGGGTCTTTCATTGTATTTTATTCCTTGGAGAGCAGGAAGTGCAGAACATGAACTTCCAGTTCC